>SJYA01002617.1:1717110-1735660 GCA_006410615.1 Neotragus moschatus | reverse complement strand
CATCTCAAGCAAGCGGACCCAAGCTCTTGTCCACCCCCCCCCACTCCACCCCACATGCACGCTCACTGAGTCTAATTGCTCTTTAAAATGCCTTTTAATAGGTTGATTTGACTTTGGAATAAAAAGTTAGGCAAGAGAGCAGAGAAGCAAAGCAATGTGTTGCAGGATAAAAATCTGTACTTAATAATCCTCAAAGAGCTCTATGGAACAATATAAAATACGAATTTAATAGTTTAAGAAAGCACTAATTTATGACTTAATTGGGACTTAAAAATTTTTTTTTCAATGGTTCATGAAATAATATTGCTTCTTTCAATTGGTGAAGTCTTAGATTTGAGGAAATATGATATTTATTTTTTCTTTCCTTGTATGGTGTGTATGTGTATACTTGTGTTGGACTCTTTGTGATCCCATGGACTGGGGTCCCCCAGGACCCTCAGTCCACAGGATTTTCCAAGCAAGAATACTGGAGTGGGTTCCATTTCCTTTTCCAGGGGGTCTTTGCGACCCAGGGATTGAACTTGCATCTCTTGCATTGGCAGTCTCCTGTGCTGGGAGACAGATTCTTTACCGCTAGTGTCACCTGCCTTGAATATTACAGAATTCCAACTTTCCTTGAAAGGTTTCAAGGAAAGAAGACAAAGGAAGTGGATGGGCCACTCCAGAGAAGAGGATGTTGCTGCTTGTAAGACTGTTCTGGAGGACAGCGCCTGGGTACCAGTTCCGGAAAGAAGGGCTATGAGGCTCAGGGATGGAGTGCCCTTGTTTCTAAATGGGTAGTTGAGGCCAGGCCAGGCCCTTTTATGGAGTCTTGGGTCAGGATGTCTCCAGAAGGCCCTCCTGCCTGGCCGTTTACCTGCAGGGGTCAGCTATCTGCTGCCGTTCCCCTTGTGGCATCACCCGCCGGCGGCGGCTGAGGGCGGAGGTGGGCATCTTCTGACCGAGTGTGCAACTGACCAGCTTTAGGAGAAGCGCAAACAGCTCCGGGTACAGGCTCGCGACAGGGGTGCCCGTCAACACCACTTCATACACGGCACAGGCCACCTGTGGAGAGGAAGGGTCTTGTGTCAGGTGGGGCTGACCTTCCAGGCTGTTTTTCCTCCACAGGATTGCTTCCCAGGTGGACCACTCTTGGGGTAAAAGCACACAGAAAGGGGAGAAAACGGAGAGTTTATTTTTCTGGGAGCTTCTCAACTCAGTCTGTGTTTTTCTCTCAGGGCTCCCATGTGGGGTGACTCCAAAGTCTAGTTGGCACCATCAGGTTAGGCGTAGGGTCTTTTGACAACAATTAGATGTCTTGAAGGATAATTTGGAAACACAGAGGCATAGATTTTTCTTGGGCTGGTGAGAAATTGGCTTCTAAATATCATCAGCCACAAAGTAATTGCCATATCACTGCCTTGATTGTCCAGTATAAACTGGAGTCGATTTAAAACCAGAGTATAAGAGGGGAAGAAGTGTGATTAATGCTGCACCACCCAGTGCCAGGTGGGAACAAGCTCAGACGTGTGACGGGTTGTCCAACTCACAGATATTGCCTCTATCCTGGCTAGGTCATCTTCTAACTCATTCTCCAGTTTGTCAACTAAGGCTCGCAAGAGTTTGCCACTGGAGGCTGGGTTCTCAGCCAGAGATTTCCACAGTGTCTTTGTGTCCCTAGGCAAGAAAGGCAGGAAGCTGGTGAGGCTCAACTCCTTGGGAGATTCGCTTTTCCATTGGATCCACTCCAAAATCACATTATGACTAATCACAATTGCAGGGACGAGTGGACATGACAACGTGCCTGGGGTTAATAAGGATGCTTTATTTAACAATCTAGCATTTGGGCCTTGGGTTGCTGAGGTTTGTTAACATCCATCAAGACAGAAACCTCTCATATATATGCATTCTCAGCAACCAGAAAGGGGGGAAATAATCACTNATTGCAGGGACGAGTGGACATGACAACGTGCCTGGGGTTAATAAGGATGCTTTATTTAACAATCTAGCATTTGGGCCTTGGGTTGCTGAGGTTTGTTAACATCCATCAAGACAGAAACCTCTCATATATATGCATTCTCAGCAACCAGAAAGGGGGGAAATAATCACTTTCTAAAACTCACTTACTTCTATTTTAAATACACACACACACACACACACACACACACACACACACACACATATGCACATACCTAAAATTCTCATCTTCCAATGAGGACATATATTTGAAAAATACTTGGAAAACCATTACCTGTGATTCAAGCACTGTTTCTGAAATTAGTCAAGTGAGATGTTTTCAATTTTTGTTTGCTATCTTTCTCTTAAACCAGAGATTCTTCCCCAGTGCCTTACAGAGGGGTCTTCCCTGGGAAAAGGGACCACCTTAGTTTGAATCTACCTGTCAAAGGGCAGAGGCTTCTGTAAAAGGTTGGCAACAACTGCATCCATGTGAAAGCTGGCTATCTGAGAGATGGCTTCTAGCGTAAATTGAAAACTTTCCTCCTTTTGTCTGAGGACCGGCATGTGATGGTAAATTACGCCCAAGATCTCCAACAGCTAAAAAGAAAAAGCCAATTCAGCCACCGAATCACCATTTTTCCTTGACATGGTTGGCTTAGGTCATGTATAGTCAGCAAGTTGTGGGTGGTGATTGATGACATAGAAATAATGTTGAGGAATTGATTGATTCGACACATGGCCTATCTCTTGCTCAGGACAATTATTGGTAAATTAGGCATTTATTCTTAAATCAGTTTAGCAAACATTTAGTAAAAGGCAGCATTATGCCGGGTGCTGAGTTAAGCATTGTGGGGATTTACCAGGGTTGCATAAGATGTACCCCTTTCTCAAAAGGAATGAGTCATCTCATAAAGGACTTCAGCTGTACACCCAAAGGCTTGTGCACAAAACTGTGTATGGCAAATGGTGTACAAGAGATTCACAGGACTGATAGGGGAATCCAGAAGTAACTGACGTCACTGTGGAGGGACGTCTGGTCTGGGTCTCAAAGGATATATATACCAATTCCAAAAGGCAAAGTGGAGATGGTGAGGAAAGGAATCCACGTCAGAAGGATCGAGACAGGTAAAAAGGCAAATAGAACACAGAGGGTTCAGAGGGCAGTGAAACTAATCCATCCTCCACTATTGGATACATGTCATTATACGTCTGTCAACACCAAAACTGAAAGCTCTAATGTGAACTGTGGACTTTGGGTGATTATATGATGGGTCAATGTAGGTTCATCGATTGTAGCAAACGTAACCTGAGGTGTGGGATGTTGGAAGTGTGGAGATAGGAAGTGTACTGAAACTCCGTAACTTCTTCTCAGTTTTGCTGTGAACATAATGGCTTTAAAAAGTACTGCTATTGCTACTGCTAAGTCACTTCAGTCGTGTCCGACTCTGTGCGACCCCACACACGGCAGCCCACCAGGCTCCTCCGTCCCTGGGATTCTCCAGGCAAGAACACTGGGGTGGGTTGCCATTTTCTTCTCCAATGCATGAAAGTGAAAAGTGAAAGTGAAGTCGCTCAGTCTTGTCCAACTCTCAGCGACCCCATGGACTGCAGCCTTCCAGGCTCCTCTGTCCATGGGATTTTCCAGGCAAGAGTACTGGAGTGGGGTGCCATTGCCTTCTAAAATCTGTATAAAAACTACACGAAAGCCTGGTAGAAGCAGATGTAGAAAAGCTTTATGGAATAGGAGAATGGTTCAGTTTGGAGCACAGAAAGAATGAAGGTGAGAAAAAAGAGGAGGATAACTTGATAGAAAAGACAAAGCCAAATCCGAAAGGGCATTGAGGGCCACCTTTCTGAGTTTGAGTATTAGTCTGTGTGCAGTAGGGAATTATATCACGCATTTGGATTTTTGACATGGATTAGGACATGTCTCTATGCTAAAGCAACTTTGTGTCCAGTAGATATTTCTCTTGCTTACTTTGGATAGACATTTTTAGGTTAAATATAACATTTTTCATGGAATTGTAATTCTTTAATCATAAATATCCTGCAAGCCTGATTATCACACAGTCCCATACTAGTGATTCTTGGAAAACATTTAGGTCCCTAGCCTTTACCTAGTGCATGAACAACTTTCCCTTTTATGTTTAACACGCAAACACATGGGTATTCTAAATTTATTAACCTTTCATTCTCCCATGACTGGCCTAGGGCCTGCCACAGAGTATATACTCAATAAATGTTTTTGAAAACAAACAAATGGTTGGACAGTAGTTAGAAGAGAGGTCATTTGTAAAAGTCATGCTTTGGAGAATTCTTTAATTTAGGATGATTAACTCTGGGCTCCGGGGACCACGACTTCTTCCTCTTGTTACCCTTGGGAAGGAAGCCTTTCTGAGTTAAAAATTCTTTCCTCATCACTGATCTCTGAATTGTTAATATTTTGATTCTGACTTTAGGAGAGAGAGAAGACAGCATATCCATTTGGAGCTCTTAATAACCAGACTTCCTGAATTTAAATCCGATTCTCTCTGCTTAACTCTCTAGTTGGGAGGAAGGATTGGGACTTTTCTTTCAGTCAGTTCCTCAAGGATAGCCTTCTTTATCAGAAAATACCTAAAGGGTGTTAAAGAGCAGCTCACAGGGTGGCAGTGGAGTTAGAAAACCCGCCTGGCCCTCAGTGGCCATCTCAAAGGTTCCAGAGACCACTCGTATGCTTGTAGATCTTACAACCCAGGTTTTCACACACCATATGCTTCTGGTTCAGATATTCTTCCTCTGGCCAGAGACTGGCAGCTTGGAAAGTGCGCATCATCACAGACTAGAGAGGCAATTGAGTCAGGCAAGATGGGCCTTCCGCCTGAGCCTGGTTGCTCATACACAACTTGGGTCTCTGTTGAGGCCTCCTGAGGCTGTGTATGCTCTTGCCTGTGACTCATCAGAGGACCAACTCAGGAGTGATGACCTGCTTCTGGTACTGGCATTTCAGAAGTGCTAGAGTCGTGCTCAGTTGTCAGACTGGCTGTCAGTTCACCTGGTCTTCCAGAGTAGCTCCCTGCTCCTTCAGGGCGGCGATCATCCAGACGCCACAGGCCTTTGTACATGGGGGGTTGAGGCTCTCCAGACCATCCAGGGTTTCCTCCAGGAACATGAGCATTTCTTCACTGGGGATCAGTTTACTGACAATCTGAGAACGGACCGAGAAAGACTCATGTCACCAACCCCTCACTTCATATCTGGACCCAGGAAGACTCATGTCACCAACCCTTCACTTCATATCTGGACCCAGAAAGACTCACTCATGTAACCAAGCCCTCACTTCATATCTGGACCCAGAAAGACTCATGTCACCAACCACTCACTTCATATCTGTACCCAGAAAGACTCACTCATGTAACCAAGCCCTCACTTCCTATCTGGACACCCAAAACATGCTGTCTTTGTTTTAGGATACTAGAAACCACTGGGCTTTCCAAAGAGTTAGTGTATGATTGAGGCCATAGAAACTAGAGAAAATACTAAAATAGGACATAGACATAGCTTTTCAGTCTAAGTAAAACTTTCCTTGAAGTTGCTTTCTAAAAATAATTTCATATTTATTAAATACTAGGTCTGTCAAGGCAATTTCATCTCCAAACCTGAATTTGCAGTATACCCCATAAAGGAAAAATAATGTGTAAATGGCAATTTAAATATTGTCAAGTACTTTCATATACATTTCATCTGTCATAGAAATGTCTTGTGTCTGCCAAAGAGTAGCTAGGAGCTAGGCTTGAGGATTCAGGAAATCCATCACCATGTACTAAGTGCCTGGCTAAATAGCCTGTGCCTCACAATATCCAAACAGAGGGTGAATTAACAATGAACCCTGTCTTTTGCTTTTGTGTATTTCAATATTGAGTGGTCAATAAAAGGTCAAGAAAATAAGACTTTGTAATTTTGGTCTCTAGACAAATAATTATATAGAATGTTTGATTGTATATGTCTCTGTGTATGTGTGAATGAAAAGGCAGGCAGGGGAGGTGAAAAGTTAGCAGTCTGAATAAATTCCAGAAGCATTATCTGGAGCTTTAACCAAACAAGAAGGTCATGGTTATGAGTGTGTGGGTATGAAAACATTCCTATTCACAACTGAATTCCTTCTGTATTAAATGGCCCAATGATGTATGGTAGAACAGTCTTTGAGAGGACATGAATTCCTTTTCATGAGTAGCTGCCTGTCCTCGCTGGATTCTGAGTTACCATGGCTCCAAGATCAAGGCCTAGACTCATGTGTCTGTTCGATGGAGCACCAAATGTCTGCCTGGGTCCAAGCTCAACAGTTATGTGTTTTGTTTTTTCTCATATTGGGTTGATATTGGCTTAGGAATGAAGGAAGGAAGGGAACTCCTGTTTTTGACACTCATCATGCATCAGATACTGTCTCAGGCATCGGCCCTGCTTTCCCTCCCTGAGCCCCATGAGTTTCTCTTCTGTATACTCATCACTTTCTTATCATGCTGCTGCCTCCTTAGTCCAAGCCACCTGCGCTCACACGTAGATTCTTACACTTTCCTCCAAACTGACCTCACTAGTTTCCCTCTTGCCAGCCTATAATCTAGTTTCAACATGGCAGCCAGGTGACCCTTCAGAAATAAAGTTGTACCATATTCTTCCTCATAGAACCACCACTAGCACATAAGGAGATTTTGCAAGTTAGGAAAAATGCTTTGTTCTCAAGAAAGTTCCCTTCTCTCTGTTATTGTCATAATGACCAATTTTGTTGTTTACTGCCCTCAGTGGGTGATTACCATAGTACACATATAAATCCATAATCTTATAAGTCCAAATCCATTAGGAATACTGCTGTACACACAAGTTGTACATTTCCCACCTGCCACATTGTTTGTAGTGGTTTTGACTCTTCTGTTCAAATCCCTCTGCTGGTTTTTTATTTTTATTAGAGTGAAACCAAGGTTCTTAAAAAGGCCTGGAAGGCACTTCAATCAGCTCTGGGCTATCTCTTGGATCTCATGACCCATTTCTTTCTCCACCTCAGGGCCTTTGCACATACTGTTCCCCCCTTTGCCTGGAATGTTCCTTCCAGATATCTTTGTTCTCTCTTTCAGAGTTGTGATCCCTAGGGGATCTGCCCCCAACTTACTCTTTATTCCCTTCCTTGACTTTGTGTTTCTCACTTGTCACTACCTGACCTCATATTTATTTGGCTGCTCCATCCACTAGGGCATAAACTCAATGAGGGCAGGCATTTCTATCCTAAGATCCTGGAAAATAGTCTGGCACATGATAGATGCACAGGGCACATGAGGTGAATGAATAAGTGACTGAATAAAAGAATGAGTTGATTGACCAATGCTCATAGCAGCTCTGAGAGGGAGGTTATGCATTTTTTTAAGATGAGGAAATGGATTACATAGTGGACGCACTTTGGGGGGTGCACACAGAATACATCTGATGGACTCCAATGCCCTGTTTCTCTCATTTTACTCTACTGCCTCCTTCACCTGGAGAGGACTGCATGGCTCCCCAGGTTTCCCAGAGTTTGCAATGAGATTAGCAGGTGTTGTCTGTATACATGGACCCAGATTTAATGAATGGATAAAAGGTGTTTATTTCGCTAAAATGGCTAGACTGTTTGCCCTCCTTGGTAGAGGAGCATACATAGCTGACTCACTTGAAAATCAGCCCAGAATCATCCTTCTGTCCCTTGATCAGTCCTCCATATCTATTACCTTTGCTATTTTGGAGGAAATCTTGATCTGGACCTGCACATCATCACATTGCAGCCCTTCCTGCAAATCCTGTAGTCTTTCCACTTCCAGGTGAACACCTACAAGCAACAAAGGGTGACATGGGAGTTCAAAGAGCTGATAGGGGTTGAAGAGGCTGTCTATATTTTGACGTGACACTAATTCAGCTGCTGGATGCCTTTCACAAAAGCACGAAAGCCTCTCTGATGAGCATAAGAGCAAACACTGATTGAGGAGTTTGCATACTAAAAGCGTGCTAAATACTCTGATCTCATTTACTACTCCTAGAGATCATCTGAGGTTATTTGCAGTTGAGAAAACTGACACAGAGAGATGTAAAGTCATTTGGCCAGGTCATGCAGGGAGTGAAAATAGAGGGTTGGAACTTGAACCCTCGTCTGACACCACTGCCCAGGCTCTTACTTCTCTGCTCTACTGCTGGCTCTGTTGGAGTTCTATTCTGCAGTGAGCTTCTGGAGTGGTAAGGTAACCAATGTAATCATTGCAATTGTGTGATTGTTGATATTGTCTTGTAAATGCAGACCTCAATGGTAATGATTTTCTGTTTGTTGTTTGGAGTTAGTAATTGGTGGCAACTCACACCTGAATCACTCTCTGGGTGGCAGCTTAGCCTCCTGGGCAGAGGACCCAGGCTCAAAGTCCAGCTTCACTGCTTTCAATTGTCCAAGCAACTGGTAAATTTCTCAACCTCTGATCTATTATCTGCATTAACAACAGACTGAATAACATTCACAAATATTAAGTGGGCATTTAATTCAGTAAAACACTAGTTACTTGTATCCAGTACGTATTTAATTTAATGATCATATTCTTTCTCTCTCTACCATGTTTATTTGATCAACTAAGAAAGAGTTAACATGAATAATGAAGTATAGGATTTCCTGCTAACAAAGAATATTTAAGAACTGGAACTTTGCATGTTTCAGGAAAATAAAGGAACCTAAAGGGAGAAATATAGATCTGATAGAGCACCTGAAGAACTATGGACAGAGGTTCCTAATATTGTACAGAAGACAGTGATCAAAATCACCTCCAAGAAAAAGAAATGCAAAAAGGCTAAATGGTTGTCTGGTAGGCCTTAAAATAGTTGAGTAAAGAAGAGAAGCAAAATGCAAAGGAGAAAAGGAAAGGTATAACTATCTGAATTCAGAGTTCCAAAGAATAGCAAGGAGACATAAGAAAGTCTTCTTAAGTTAACAATGCAGAGAAATAGAAAACAATAGAATGGGGAAGACTAAAGATCTCTTTAAGGAAATTGGAGATACCAAGGGAACATTTCATGCAAAAATGGGCTTAATAAAGGACGGAAATGGCATGGACTTAATAGCAGCCTTAAGAAGAGGTGGCAAGAATACATTGAACAACTATACAAAAAAGATCTTCATGACCTGGATAACCATGATGGTGTGATCACTCACTTAGAGCCAGATATCTTGGAGTGTGAAGTCAAGGGGGCCTTAGGAAGCATCACTACGAACAAAGCTAGTAGAGATGATGGAATCCCAGTTGACCTATTTCAAATTCCAAAAAATGATGCTGTGAATGTGCTGCACTCAATGTGCCAGCAAGTTTGGAAAACTCAGCAGTGGCCATAGGACTGGAAAAGGTCAGTTTTCATTCCAATCTCAAAGAAAAGCAATGCCAAACAATGTTCAAACTACCACACAATTACACTCATCTCACATGCTAGCAAAATAATACTCAAAATTCTCCAGCTAGGCTTCAACAGTACATGAATCGAGAAGTTCTAGATGTTCAAGCTGGATTTAGAAAAAAAAGAGAAATCAGAGACAAATTGCCATCACCTGTTGGATCATAGAAAAAGCAAGAGAATTCCAGAAAAACATCTAGTGCTTCATTAACTATACCAAAGGCTTTGATTGTATGGATCACAACAAACTGTGGAAAATTCTTAAAGAGATGAGAATATCAGACCACTCAACTTGCCTCCTGAGAAGCCTTTATGCAGGTCAAGAAACAACAATTAGAACTGAACATGGAACAACAGACTGGTTCAAAATTGGGAAAGCAATACATCAAGGTTGTATATTGTCACCTTGCTTATTTAACTTAGATGCAGAGTACATCATGGGGAATCCTGGGCTGGATGAAGCACAGGCTGGATTCAAGATTGCTGGGAGAAATATCAATAACATCAGATATGCAGAGGACATTATCCTTATGGCAGAAAGCAAAGAGGAACTAAAGAGCATCTTGATGAAAGTGAAAGCGGAGAATGAAAAAGCTGGCTTAAAACTCAACATTCAAACAATGAAGAGCATGGCATATGGTCCCTTTACTTCATGGCAAATAGATGGGAAAACAATAGAAACAGTCAGAGACTTTATTTTCTTGGGCTCCAAAATCACTGCAGATGGTGACTGCAGTGACCATATTATTATGGTCAGCCATAATATTAAAAGACACTTGCTCCTTGGAAGAAAAGCTGTGACAAATCTAGATAGCATATTAAAAAATAGATATTACTTTGCCAACAATGATCCATATAGTGAAAACCATGGTTTTTCCAGTAGTCATGTATGGATATGAGAGTTGGACCATAAAGAAGACTGATCATTGGAGAAGTGATACTTTTGAACTGTAGTGTTGGAGAAGACTCTTGAGAATCCCTTGGACTGCAAAGAGATCAAGCAAGTCAATCCTAAAGGAAATCAGTCCTGAATATTCACTGGAAGGACTGATGTTGAAGCTGAAGCTCCAATAATTTGTTCACCTGATGCAAAGAACTGACTCAATGGAAAAGATCCTGATATTGGGAAAGATTGAAGGCAGGAGGAGAAGGGGATGACAGAGGATGAGATTGCTGGGTGATATCACCAACTCAGTAGAGTTTGAGCAAGCTCCAAGAGATGATGAAAGACAGTGAAGGATACCCCTCATCCAAGCTAAGGAGCAGCAGCTGTGGTTTGCTGGAACAGCTGTGAAGAGATACCCCACACCCAAGGAGCTGCAAGCGGCGGCGATGGCCAGGCGGGCCGGCGCACTCAGCGCAGCTGAGAGGAGCTACCCCACGTCGGAGGACAGAGACAGCGGCCGAGAGTCCCGGGCTGTGACGGCGCAGGAACAGCTGAGAGGAGCCATCCTTCTTCCGAGGTCAGGGGCAGCGGCTGAGAGTGCCAGACTGTGACGGCACAGGAACAGCTGAGAGGAGCCACCCCACTTCCCACTCAGCATGGCCGAGAGGAGCTACCCCATGTTGGAGGACAGGGACAGCGGTTGCGTCCTGGGCTGTGATGGCGCAGGAACAGCTGAGAGGAGCCACCCCACTTCCAAGGTCAGGGGCAGTGGCCGAGAGTGCCAGGCTGCCACGGCACAGGAACAGCTGAGAGGAGCCACCCCACGTCCGAGATCAGGGTTGGGGGCTGGGAAGAGCCACCCCACGTCCAAGGCCAGGGTCTGGGCCCGGGAGGAGCCACCCTACATCTGAGGCCAGGGTTGGGGGCTGGGAAGAGCCACTGATTGATTGGCACTCAGCACGGGTGACTGCGACAACCAGCGCACTCAGTGTGGCTGAGAGGAGTTGCCCCACGTCCAAGGTCAGGGTCGGGGACTGAGAAGATGAACTCGCATCCAAGGATCAATGGCTGCGCTGACACGGGAGGGCCTGGAGGAGCTGTCTCACGTTGAGGCTCAGGAGGGGTGGCGGTGAGGAGACGCCCTTCCTCCAGGGTGGGGAGCGGATGCTGCATTTTGCTGGGGCAGCCGTGTAGTGATACTCCAAGCTCAAGAGNGGTTTGTTTTTTCCTTCCCAACATTTAGTCTTTCTTTTCTAGTACTTAAATTCTCTTCTGGGATACCACTTTTATACAATTTTCAGTCTAAACTTTAATCTTTAACATCTCCTGCCCAAGATGCCTCAATTCACTGAGAATGAAATTTGAAACCCTTAAAAATATCTATAGGACTTATAAAACCTTGCCCCAGTACCTCTCTAACCTCGTATTCTCTTTAATCCACTTACTCTACTCCAAGTCACACTGGCCTTTTCTTATAGTCCTTGCACTTGCCAAGTACACTCTCATCTCAGGGTCTTTGCATGTATTTATCATCTTCATGGAATGCCCCCCTCCCTTTGGCACATGGCTTACTTCTTCATGTAATTTATTCACTTAACTGTCTTCTTTTCAGGGAGTATTATTATTAGTCTCTTTAAAACAAAGAAATAAAACCTTCTCTATCCTATTAGCAACTCTAATTTTCTTCCGAGCACTTTTTACCAACCAGCATGTTATATTTCTGTTTGTTTATTTTCTCCGTACTCATAACATGTGAGTTACTTGACAATAAAGATTTTGTTCAATGCTATATTTCAGCACCCAGGACAGTACCTGACACATTGCTATTGTACAATAAATAAGTGTTAAGTAAATTCCTAAAGGGAGAAAGAATTGAAGAACAGTCCCATCATTCAGACACAAATGTTGACTTATGACCTAGGTTTATCTGTTCTATCATATCATCATTCCTAGCCAAAGTGATGCTTCAAGAATGGCCATGAAACCTACATCAAACAAATGATATGTTCTCACAATAAATCTGTGCGTGACATTACAGGAAAAACAGCACAAATCAAAGCAATGAGACCCATGAAGAAGTCAGTCTAGTCAATTGTCCAACACAGACATGATGAGAAGTATGATGACCTGAATAATACCTCCTCTTTTTTTTCTTATATCAGCTGGGGCTGGTTTTCTTTTTCTTAAAACTGAAAGAATTCTGAAGTCCTTCATATTTTTTCCAAAGAAATGTAGTATCTGTATCACAATTATCAATTATAATGTAATTATATATACAAATATAATAATTAATTATCAATAATTAATGAACATTTCCATTTTTAATAGTATAACTTGTTATAAATTTTATATAGTTTGCTAATCTGGAAAAGGATAAAAAGTACTATTTTTAGTATATATGAATTCCAGTCATTTTAGAATGACTAACTTATTACAATCATCTAGTGACAGACTGAGTTATTAGTAATGACTTGAAAATATCAGATGATATAAAAATGTGGCTAAATAAAAGATACCCTTGCTATATTTCCCTCTCAACAACAACAATGTGGCATCTATCCATGGACAAAGACACCTTTATGGGAGCTGTGAAATCCAGCATCAAATGTCAATGGATCCAGAAAGACTCATTCCCATCCATGCATTGAATAATTGTTTTGACTATGGCCCCAGCGGTGGACTGTAAATCAGCTCTGACCTCTCTTGGCCACAGTCTGGAAGCCCCAGAGAAACATTCTCTAAAACAACCATGACAGATGTTAGAGCGGTTGTGAAAGTTCAGATTTTTTGAGACAAGTGTCTGGCACAATGTTGAAGGAAGTAAAGATGAGTTTGGACACATGCAAGAGGGTAAGAGGCACATCTTTGCTTTACCCATCTTGTGCCTCTCACTGGGCAGCACAGCTCAGTGCCAAGAAGCCCTCTTGGTTCGTGATTTCTCTTGAGAGGGAAAGTGAGAAAGTATGAGTGAGTGTCTAGCTTCCTCAGCTGTGTGGGAGGTTTCCAAAGAGGCTTATTTATCTCTCACCTCATTCAGGGTACCAAGTAATGTGCTGCCTGACGGGGGAGCAGAAGGAAGCTGGGAGAGTGGCAAATAGGATTCTCAGAGGATATGAAAGGGAAAAGGATCCACTAATTGCATTGCAGATCAATCAGGAAGTCCATCCATGAGTCGCTTGGGATGCCTGGCATGTAGATCTGTTTACCGTCCCATGGGCACTTTCAGCGCCCTGCATAACTCATCCACACCCTCACATCCCAGCCTACAGCTGACTTCCTGTGGCTCCCAGTGGTGATGAGAGTGACCTTTGGCAGGCAAATAGCGAACATGCATAGCAAGTCAGTCTGCTTCGGCAGGTCAAGGAAAGACCACATTTCAACATTAGTCCACACTTAGAAACACAAAAGAGAGGCTGTCAGGACCAATCCAGGTACATTGTCAGGATAAAGAAAAGCCATACAAGCTTAAGAATTCTACCACAGGCGGGAGCAAGATGCATGGGGCAAGCGCATGTTATAAGGCCTGAGAAAGTTTCAGAATCCCTAGTAAGGCTTATGGAAAGTATTTCTCCCCCAAAGTCAATTAGTAAAGACTGGAAGAGATGATTGCTATTTGAAATGTGATGACCACCATACAAAATTTGAATCAGCATTGAAAATCTAGAAAACATAAATACCACTATGGGATGATACTAATCATTCAAAAGACATGGAGATAAGTGGTATACCTGGTAAAGAATTCTAAATAGCTGTTTCAAGGAAGCTTGATGAGCTATAAGAAAACACAGACAATTCAGAGAAATCATGAAAACAATACAGTCTAAAAAAATGAGAAATATATAAAAAAAGAAATCATTAAAAAGAGCAAAACGGTTATAAAGAAGCTTTGTGCAAGCCTTATGGTAATCATAAAACAAAAACCTGCAGTAGATACATAAAAATAAAGGGAAAGAATCAAAGCATACTTTGACAAATGAAATCAAAGCATGACTTATGAAATGTCAACATTTCATGAAGAAAAACAGCAAGAGAGGTAAAAAGGACAAGGGAACTATAACATATCCAGAGACAATTAAATGAGTTTGGTAAGTCCTTACCTATCAACATTTACTGTAAATTTAGATGACTTGAATTTTCTAATGAAAAGACAGAATGGCTGAATGGAAAAAAACAAATGAACAGCAACAACAACAAGATGTAGCTAGCTATATGCTGTTTATAAGAGACTCACTTCAACTTTAAAGACACACATAAGTGCAAGGTGAGGGGATGGAAGAAGATACTTCGTGCAAGTATAAACCAGAAGAGAACAGGGATATCTATAGACTCAATGGATAAAATAGACTTTAACTCAAATTTGTAACAGGAAAGTGAAAAGTGAAGTCACTCAGTCGTGTCTGACTCTTTGCAACCCATGGACTATGGCCCACCAGGCTCCTCTGTCCATGAGATTCTCCAGGCAAGAACACTGGAGTGGGTTGCCATTTCCTTCTCCAGGGGAATCTTCCCGACCCAGGGATCAAACCTAGGTCTCCTGCATTGCAGGCAGACGCTTTAACCTCTGAGCTACCAGGGAAGCCCTTTTGTAACAGGAGACTACGATCATTATATGATGATCAAAGTGTAAATTAATCAACAACATATCCAACATCAGAAATTGTAAAACTACTAAGGAAATACTGACATATCTGAAGGGAGAAATAGAAAACAATACAATACAGTAATAGTAGAGGACTTCAGTGCTCCACTTTCAATTATATATAGATTATCCAGATAGTAAATCAATTAAAAAACTTTAAACTTGTACTATACTTTAGATGAACTGAACCTAACAGACACATACAGAACATTCCATCCAGCAACAGAAAAATGCACATTATTCCTCAGTGAAGTTGGAACATTCTCCAGGATAGATCATATGACAAGTCACAAAACAAATCCTAGCAAATATAAGAAGGCTGAGATCACACCATATATCTTTTCTGACCACAGTAGTTTAAAACTAAAAACCAGTAACAGGAAGAATGCTTGAAAATTCACAAATGTGTGAAATAATTAATGAATTTTTTAAAAAATCTAAAAAGAAAAATTTTCAAAATCACAAAAAAGTGAAAATGGAAATATGACATATTAAAACTTATGGGACAAAGCAACAGCAGTTCTAAAGCAGAAACTTGTAATAAATGTCTACAGTAAGAAAAAATAAATAAAGTTCTCAAGTAAGCAACTTAACATCTCTAGTATTGTGAACAGAAGAGAAATTGGAAACCAAAATTAGAAGAAAGAAGGGAATAAAGATTAGAGCTGAAATAGATAAAAATCAAAAAATAAATAAATAAAATAGAAAGATAAAAAAACTAAGACCTGTTTTTTTAGAAAGGTAAAAGGTGAATAAAATTGACTAAATGAAGGAAAAAAAGAGAAAAGACTGAAGTAAATTAGAAAGAAGAAAGAAGATATTACAATGCAAACCACAAAAATAAATATAAAGGCTCATAAGTTACTGTTATGAACACTAGAATGTTGAATAATTTAGAAGAAATGAATAAATTCCTAAAAAAACACAGCCTATCAAGGCTGAATCATGAAGAAATAAAAAATATATATATATGAGCAGGCCAATAATAAATGAGGGGATTGAATCAATAATGAAAAACATCTCAACAAAGAAAAGTCCAGGACGAGATTAGTTTCACTGGTGAATTGGATAAAATGTTCTAAGAAGAATTAATGCCAGTAGTTCTTAAACTCTTCCAAAAAGCATTTAAGAAGAAATATCTCCAAACTCATTTTACAAGGCCAGCATTACCCTCATAACAAAGCAATAAGAGGACACTACAGGAAAAGAAAACGATAGGCCAATATCCCTGATGAAAATAGATGTAGAATTTCTCAACCACCTATTAGCATGCTGAGTTCAACAGTATGTTAAAAAGATCATACACCAAGATCAAGTGAGATTTATGCTGGTGATACAAGGAAGTTTCAACATATATAAATCAATAAAAATGATATGTACATTAACAGAAAAAACTTATGTGATTTCCTGATTTATTTTTAGATGCAGAAAGAGCATTTGACAAAATAAAACATGCATTCATGATGTAAACACTCAAAAAACTGGATACAGAAGGATAATACAGGTCAAATATGGCAAGCCCATAGATAATACCATACTCAACATTGAAAGCCTGAAAAGTTTTCCAGTAAGATTAGTTATAAGACAAGAGTGTCTCTCTCACCACTCACATTCAACATGATACTACTAAAAGTCTTAGAGAAACTAGGGGAAAAAAATGAACAACAAAAAGAAGTAAAATTGTCTATGATTTTAACTATGTAATAACATAGTATACTAAATATAGAGAATTCTAAAGACCCCACCTCCCCCCAAAATCTGTTAGAACCAATGAACGAATTCAGTAAAGCTGCAGAGTATAAACTCTGCATACAGAAATTAATTACATTTCTCTACACTAATCATGAAATATCTGAAAAAGAAATTTTAAAATGCCTCTTCACAATAGCATTTAAAAAATAGCATTTATTAAAACCAATAAAATACATAGAAGCAAATTTAATTCAAGAGCTAAAAGATCTACACATCGAAACTACAGACTTTGATAAAAGAAATTGAAGAAGACCCAAATAAACGAAAAACTGTCCCCTCTTCATGGATCAGAATAATTAATATTTTTAAAATGTCTGTGCTACTCAAGGTCATTTTATAGATTCAATGCAATCACTATCAAAATTCCAATGGCTATTTTCACAGGAAAAAAGAAACCTAAAGTGTGTATGGAATCACAAAGATCCTGAATATACAAAAGAATTCTGACAAAGAACAAAGCTGGAGGCAGCTTTGTTTAACTATCAACTTTTTTGTTTAACTATAAACTTTGTTTAACTATAAACTTTAAACTATATTACAAAGCTACAGTAAGCAAAACAGTGTTACCAGCATTCAGTTCAGTTCAGTGGCTCAGTCGTGTCTGACTCTTTATAACCCCATGGACTACAGCACACCCCAATTAAATGGATTAGAAGCCCCAAAATAAACCTTCATGTATATGGTTAACTAACATTTGGCAAAAGAGTTAAGAGTACTCAATGCAGAAATGATAGTCTCTTCAATAAATTACGTTGCCAACCTGGATAATCATTTGCAGAAATATGAAACTGGACACTTATGGAATTTAAAAAAATGGATTAAAGACTAAACATAAGACCTGAAATTTTAAACCTCTTAAAAGAAAACATAAGGCAAAAACCTCCTTTAACTTGGTTTTGACAATGTGTTTTTGTATATGACACCAAAGGCACAAACAACAAAATTTAAAAAATTGGTAAGTGGGAATGTGCTGTGCTGTGCTTAGTCTCAGTCGTGTCCAACTTTTAGCAACCCCATGAACTGTAGCCCACCAGGCACCTCTCTCCATGGGGAGTCTCCAGGCAAGAATATTGGAGTGGGTTGCCATGGCCTCCTCCACATGATCTTCCCAACCCAGGGACTGAACCCAGGTCTCCCATACTGCAGGTGGATTCTTTACCATCTGAGCCAACATTGAAGCCCAAGAATACTGGAATGGGTAGCCTATCCCTTCTCCTGTCCCTTTTCCATGTGAACTTCCTGACCCAGGAACCAAAACAGGGTCTCCTGCATTGCAGACAGATTCTNACTGAACCCAGGTCTCCCATACTGCAGGTGGATTCTTTACCATCTGAGCCAACATTGAAGCCCAAGAATACTGGAATGGGTAGCCTATCCCTTCTCCTGTCCCTTTTCCATGTGAACTTCCTGACCCAGGAACCAAAACAGGGTCTCCTGCATTGCAGACAGATTCTTTACCAGCTGAGCTACCAGGGAACCCAAGTGAGACTACATCAAACTATATATCTTCTGCATAGAGAAAGAAGCAATTGACAGAATTAAAAGGCAATTTAAAGAATGTGGGCAATATTTGCAAACCATATATCTGCTAGGGGTTAATATCACAAATTATAAAGAACTCATAAAAATTAATAGCAAAAAATTTGATTTAAAAATAGGCATAGGAACTACTTAGACATTATTCTGAAAATAAATGGCCAGCAAGTACATGAAATGATGTTCAACATCACTAAGCATCAGGGAAATTCAAATCAAAACCATGATGGGTTAACACCTGCACTTGTCAGAATGGCTAGCATCAAACAAAGAGATGGAGAGGGATAAATTGGGAAACTGAGACTGACATACACACTACTATGTGTGTGTGTGTGTGTGTGTGTGTGTGTGTGTATGATAACTAATAAGAACCTACT
>SJYA01002617.1:1622147-1710060 GCA_006410615.1 Neotragus moschatus | reverse complement strand
CTCACATCCATACATGACCACTGGAAAAACCATAGCCTTGACTAGACAGACCTTTGCTGACAAAGTAATATCTCTGCTTTTTAATATGCAGTCTAGGTTGGTCATAACTTTCCTTCCAAGGAGTAAGCGTCTTTTAATTTCATGGCTGCAGTCACCATCTGCAGTGACTTTGGAGCCCCCCAAAATAAAGTCTGCTACTGTTTCCACTGTTTCCCCACCTGTTTCCCATGAAGTGATGGGACAGGATGTCATGATCTTCGTTTTCTGAATGTTGAGCTTTAAGCTAACTTTTTCACTCTCCTCTTTCACTTTCATCAAGAGACTTTTTAGTAACTCTTCACTTTCTGCCATGAGAGTGGTGTCATCTGCATATCTGAGGTGATTGATATTTCTCCCGGCAGTCTTGATTCCAGCTTGTGCTTCCTCCAGCCCAGTGTTTCCCATGATGTACTCTGCATATAAGTTAAATAAGCAGGGTGACAATATACAGGCTTGATGTACTCCTTTTCCTAGTTGGAACCAATCTGTTGTTCCATGTCCAGTTCTAACTGTTACTTCCTGACCTGCATATAGGTTTCTCAAGGGGCAGGTCAGAGGCTGGTCTGATATTCCCATCTCTTTCAGAATTATCCACAGTTTCTTGTGATCCACACAGTCAAAGGCTTTGGCATAGTCAGTAAAGCAGAAATAGATGTTTTTCTGGAATTCTCATGCTTTTTCGATGATCCGGCAACATTGGCAATTTGATCTCTGGTTCCTCTGCCTTTTCTAGAACCAGCTTGAACATCTGGAAGTTCATGTATTGCTAAAGCCTGGGTTGGAGAATTTTGCGCACTACTTTACTAGAGTGTGAGATGAGTGCATTTGTGCAGTAGTTTGAGCATTCTTTGGCATTGCCTTTCTTTGGGACTGGCGTGAAAACTGACCTTTTCCAGTCCTGTAGCCACTGCTGAGTTTTCCAAATTTGCTGACATACTGAGTGCAGCACTTTCACGGCATCATCTTTTAGGATTTGAAGTAGCTCAANAGTGCATTTGTGCAGTAGTTTGAGCATTCTTTGGCATTGCCTTTCTTTGGGACTGGCGTGAAAACTGACCTTTTCCAGTCCTGTAGCCACTGCTGAGTTTTCCAAATTTGCTGACATACTGAGTGCAGCACTTTCACGGCATCATCTTTTAGGATTTGAAGTAGCTCAACTGGGATTCTATCACCTCCACTAGCTTTGTTCATAGTGAATCTTCCTAAGGCCCACTTGACTTCACATTCCAGGAAGTCTGTCTCTAGATGAGTGATCACAACATCGTGATTATCTGGGTCATGAAGATCTTTTTTGTACAGTTCTTCTTTGTATTCTTGCCACCTCTTCTTAATATCTTCTGCTTCTATTAGGTCCATACCATTTCTGTCCTTTATTGAGCCCATCTTTGCATGAAATGTTCCCTTGGTATCTCTAATTTTCTTGAAGAGATCTCTAGTCTTTCCCATTCTGTTGTTTTCCTCTATTTCTTTGCACTGATTGCTGAGGAAGGCTTTCTTATCTCTCCTTGCTATTCTTTGGAACTCTGCATTCAGATGCTTATATCTTTCCTTTTCTCCTTTGCTTTTCGCCTCTCTTCTTTTCACAGCTATTTGTAAGGCCTCCCCAGACAGCCATTTTGCTTTTTTGCATTTCTTTTTCTTGGGGATGTTCTTGATCCCTGTCTCCTGTACTATGTCATGAACCTCATTCCATAGTTCATCAGGCACTCTATCTATCAGATCTAGTCCCTTAAATCTATTTCACACTTCCACTGTATAATCATAAGGGAGTTGATTTAGGTCATATCTGAATGGTCTAGTGGCTTTCCCCACTTTCTTCAATTTCAGTCTGAATTTGGCAATAAGGAGCTCATGATCTGAGCCACAGTCAACTTCCGGTCTTCTTTTGCTGACTGTTTTAGAGCTTCTCCATCTTTGGCTACAAAGAATATCATCAATCTGATTTCGGTGTTGGCCATCTGGTGATGTCCATGTGTAGAGTCTTCTCTTGTGCTGTTGGAAGAGGGTATTAGCTATAACCAATGCATTCTCTTGGCAAAACTCTATTAGCCTTTGCCCTGCTTCATTCTGTATTCCAAGGCCAAATTTGCCTGTTACTCCAGGTGTTTCTTGACTTCCTACTTTTGCATTCCAGCCCCTTATAATGAAAAGGACATCTTTTTTGGGTGTTAGTTCTAACAGGTCTTGTAGGTCTTCATAGAACCATTCAACTTCAGCTTCTTCAACATTACTGGTCAGGACATAGACTTGGACTACTGTGATATTGAATGGTTTGCCTTGGAAATGAACAGAGATCATTCTGTCGTTTTTGAGATTGCATCCAAGTACTGCATTTCGGACTCTTTTGTTGACTATGATGGCTACTCCATTTCTTCTAAGGGATTCCTGTCCACAGTAGTAGATATAATAGTCATCTGAGTTAAATTCACCCATTCCAGTCCATTTTAGTTCACTGATTCCTAGAATGTCGACATTCACTCTTGGCATCTCTTGTTTGACCACTTCCAATTTGCCTTGATTCATGGACCTAACATTCCAGGTTCCCATGCAATATTGCTCTTTACAGCATTGGACCTTGCTTCTATCACCAGTCCCATCCAGAAGTGGGTATTGTTTTTGCTTTGGCTCCACCCCTTCATTCTTTCTGAAGTTATTTCTCCACTGATCTCCAGTAGCATACTGGAGATATTGATCTGCTTTCCTTAGTATCATTCACATTCATCCATTCTCATTCTCTCGCTCTCACTCTGCCTCTTCTGGAGTAGGATGCTGGCCCCCCCCATAAACACTGTGTAAGTGGGCTGGCTCTCTGGTGTTGGTGGGGGGCTACGTGGGTCAGGCTGGATGAGTCCCTGGGAGGAGGCGGAGTTGGAGGGTGCCCTGGAGCACAGGTTAGGGTCCATGGGACCTACTCACATTGAACATTTCTTGGCAGTCCTCTGCTTTCATGTTATCCCACATCATGGTCCTCAGCAGCTTTCCGAGAGCATCCATGGATCGTTCGTAGAGAAACTGAAATGAAGTGAGTGACAGTGAGGCTGAGAGCACGTGTTCATTAAAATTCATTCATTCTACCCGGCTCTTCACCCTCCTCTGGCCTCGCCCCCACATACTTGGATATGCTCCTTGTCTTTGTCCGTCTCGCCCTCATTTCTGAGTTTTTCCAAAGGTGGAAGGGGCAGCAGCCTCCGAATATTCTCCTCAAGAATATTAAGGTGGTCATTCAGTGAGAGTTGAGGCTTCAATTTACTGAAATGAGAACCACATGGAGGAGTGGATATTATATCGCCAAACAACATATATCTCAGTTGAGTTCCAGAGAACTGAGGATCTGAAGGGGCTTGAAGGGGTCAGATGCGTTTCTGATGGGAATGCAATGTTGAAGAAGGTGGTAATAGGAGTAGAGAGAAATTGGAGACATAAAACCATACTGTAGGTCTAATTTATTACAGTGATAAACAAACCATCACTTGCTTGGCATCTCTTAATCCTTTATTATATAATCTAACATTTATCTACTTGTTTTCTTCAGCACTCAAGTTATGTGTGTATGTGTGTGTGTGAGTGACTGAGAGAGAGAAGAGAGATTCTAAGTTTGGAGCAGTGAGTTTTATCCATTGTATATGTCCTTTCATGTCATATGTAGTCCCTGATGGCTCAGTCTGGAAAGAATCTGCCTGCAATGCCAGAGACAAAGGGTTGATCCCTGGGTGGGGAAGATCTCCTGGAGAAGGAAAGAGCAACCCACTCCACTATTCTTGCACGGGAAATCCCATGGACAGAGGAGTCTGGTGGGCTCCTCCCCATGTAGTTGCAAGAATGGAATACAACTTAGTGACTAAACACCACCTATAAACGAATGAGTAAATGACACTGGAACTTTCCTTTTCCTTTCTCACTATCTGACATATAGTATAGACATGAGGATATAAAGAAACCTGGAAATAGCTTAGGAAAATGTAAGTATTCAATAAATATGAAAACCTCCATTTGTTATTAAATAAATGTAAGTTAAGACAATACAAACCACTTGTCCACAACAAAATTAGCAAAAAAAAAAAGAGATGACACTCTCAGAGAAGGGTGAAATTGGTTCTCTTACAGGGCTCCCCTTGTGGCTCAGCTGGTAAAGAATCTGCTTGCAATGCAGGAGACCTGGGTTTGATCCCTGGTTTGGGAAGATCCCCTGGAGAAGGGAAAGGCTACCCACTCCAGTATTCTGGCCTGGAGAATTCCATGGTCTATAGTCCACAGGGTTGCAAAGAGTCTGACATGACTGATAGATTTTCATTTTCACTTTCACAGAGGAGTAAAAGTCAATAAAGCTGTGACAGCTTTATTGAGTGTTAAATGTGTTGATATATAGTGTGCAATCTTCTCATCCTTATTGTCTGGCTGGCTATTTAAAAATATCAACTTATCGAGTCATAATTTATGCACAAGCTGCATCCATTTAAAGTGTACAATCAAATAAATTTCACACTCATGAAGCTACCACTATAATCAATATAGAACACTGCTATCAGTCCCCAATTTTTCCTGATGCATCTTTGCAGTTCATCTATTCCTCCACCTTGGCCCAAGGTAACCACTGATTTGCTTTCTGTCATTAGTCTTCAAGTTCTACAGATGTCCTGTCCATATGATGGAAGCCGTTAGCTACATGTGGCTATTTAACTCTTGAGTTGTTGCTCGTTTGATTTAAAATACACTGTAATTGTAAAACACACTGGATTTTGAAGATGTAGTATGAAAAATCATGTAAATCATCTTATTCTTTATTTAAATACATGTTGAAGTAGTATACTGAATATATTAGATTAAAACAATTATTAAAATTAATTTAATGTTTATTTTTCACATATTTAATAGTGGCTACTAGAAAATTTTAAACAATAAATGTGACCTGTATTATACTTATTTCTACTCGACAATGCTGTTCTGGAATCTGGTTAATGCTTAATTCATCTTCAAGATTTCTTTGCACTTTCTTGAAACCTACCTTATCTTTATAAATATGGGAACTTGTGCCTTTTCCTTATTTTGCTTCTTATGAATTTTAGAAAAATTACGTGGACGTGTTTTGAATTCATTTCTTCTGGTTGGCTAAAACTCCTTCAGAGAAAGGTCATATTTTGTTCAACATTGTCCTTTTAGAATCTAGATCAATGTCTGATACATGGATGCAACTCAATAATATTTACTGAACCAAACTGTCAGCTTTTATAATTAGTTGTTCAAAGAACATTTTTTTTTTGCATGAGGATGTTCATCAAAGTATTACTTACAGGTTTTAAAAGCAAGAAATAGTTAAATGTAGCAATAGGAGGTTGATTAATAATTAAAGGTAACAATATGAGGCATATTATGCATCAAGATATCAGGCAGTGATTAAAATATTTGTTACCTCAACATAATAAAGGCTATATATGAAAATTGTATAAGCTAACATCATGCTCAATGGTGAAAGACTGAAAACTTACCCTCTAAGATGAGGAACAAGACAAAGATGCTACTTCTACTTCACATAATACTGCAAGTCCCAGCCAGAGCAATAGATAAGAAAAATAAATAAAAGCCATCCAGATTGAAAGGTAAAGGAAAATTATCTCTGTTTGCAGATGACATGATCTTATATAGAGAGAATCCTAAATAATCTACAAAAATATTATAACTAATAAACAAATTCTTCAAAGTTGCAGAATACAAAATCAGCACACAAAGATCACTTCCATTTTTATACAGTTAAAACAATGAACCATCAAAAAAGAAGTTAGCAATTCCATTTACAATAGCATCAAAAGACTAAAATACTTAGAAATAAACTTAACCAAGAAAGTGAAAGGCTTGTACACCAAAAAGTCCCACAAAATGATGCTGAAGGAAGTTAAGAAGACACAACCGAAGGGAAAGGTGTTTCATATTGAGATTGCGATACTTATGATTGTTAAGATGTCCCTCTAAAGCAGTCTGCAGATTTAATGCAATGCCTATCAGAATCCCAATGATACTTTTTGCAGAAATAGAAAAATCCATCCTAAAATTCACATGGAATCTCAAGGGACCTCAAATACACAAAACTATTTTGAAAAAGAACAAAGTTTGGGATCTCACACTTTTTGGTTTCAAAACTTATAAAACCACTGTAATCAAAACAGTATAGCACTGGCATAAACAAATAGACACACAAACCAGTGGAATACAATAGAGAGCCCATAAATAAACTCTCGTGCATATGGTGAAATGATTTTCAACAAGTTCCAAGACCATTCAGAGGGGAATAATATTGTATTTGGCAATGATTACTTGGATATGATGCTTAAAAGTACAAACTATGAAAGTACAAATAGACAAATGGGTCTACATCAAAATTAAAAATTTCTGTTCATAAAGGACACAAAAGAGTAAAAAGACAACCTATGGAATGAGAGAAAATATTTGAAAATCATATATGTGATAAGGGGTTAATAACCTTATCTAGAATAGAAAGAATATGAAAAGTATAAAAATATAAAGAACTACAACTCAACAACAACAAAAAAAAGAGAAAGAACGGAGAAAAATGGACAAAGGATCGAATATTTTTCTCAAGAAGATATGCAAACAGGCAATAAGCCTATAAAAAGATGCTCAAAGTCATGAGTCATTAGGGAAAGGCACCTCAGTGCTACAGTGGGACACCATCTGACACCCACTAGGATGGCTACTACAAAAACAGACAAAAATCAGAAAGTATGGCAAGGATATGCAAAACTCAGGACACTTGTGTACTGTTGGTGAATATAAAATAGTGCCCTGCTATAGAAAGCAGTATGGTGGTTCCTCAAAAGATTAAAAACAAGCTTGCCATCTGATCCAACAGGTTGATCCACGAGTATATTCCCAAAATAAATAAAAGCAAGGTCTGGAAGAAATATCTATGTACCTATGCTCATAGCAGCGTTATTCACAGTAGCCAAAATGTGAAAACCCCCCAACAGACGAGTGTCCAATAGATGAATGGATTAACCAAGTATAGTCTACACATCAAACAGAATATTGCTCTGCCTTCAAAAGGAATGAAATTCTGATATATCCTACAACACGAATGGACCTTGAATCATTATTCTAAGGAAAACAGGTCAGGCATCAAAAGACAAATACTATATGATGCTAGTGACATGAGTTACCTAAAGTATAAAATTCGCAGAGACAGAATATGGGGTGGTAGTTGCCAGGGCTGATGGAAGGAGGAAATGAAGAGTTGATTAATGGGTACAGTGCTTCCATTGTGAAAGATGAAAAGATTTCTGGAGATTGGTTGATCATGTAAAAGTACTTAACACTACTGAACTGTATACTTAAAGATGGCTAAGATGATAAACATGTATATTTTACCACAATAAAAATTTTAATGAAAAATGAATGATGTTTGTGAAGAATTGGTAACAACATGGGAATATGAGGTAAGATGAGGAAAAACAGGATAAAAATTATATGCAGAGCAGAATCTCAGCTCTGTAATCAACATGGATAATTAGGAATAAAGAATTGAAGAAAATATACCAAAATTTTGATAATAGGGTAGGGTTAGGTGTGATTTTTACTATTTTTAAAGATGTTCTGCAGTTTCCAAGTTTTAACAGTGAACTTCTATTTCTTTTACTCCAGGGGAAAATATTATTTTTAAAATCTGCTTAAAATTATCATTTCCTTCAGGCATAATGCTGCTAACCAAACCTGGGTGTGATTAAGGCTTTCATAAGTTTTTAATGGAAAGATTAAAATTTGCCTTTAGGCCAAGAGAAATTATTTTTGCAGAGAAATTTCAGTCCTCATATATCAATAAATCTGACTTATAAGCAGCTTGCTAGTCCCTGTCAGTCATCAAATGATCAGGCTTTCAGTCAATTCTGTCACTTTGGAAAAAGAAAAAGCTCCCATTTGAGATAACCTATTGACAAATTGGGCTTCTCAGGTGGCACTAGTGGTAAAAGAACCTACCTGCCAATGCAGGAGATGTAAGAGTCATGGGTTTGATCCCTGGGTCAGGAAGATCCCTTGGAGGAGGACATGGCAACCCACTCCAGTATTCTTACCTGGAGAATCCCATGGACAGAGGAACTCGGGGGCCAATAGTCCACAGAGTCACACAGAGTCAGACATGACTGAAGCAACTTAGGTAACATGCACACATTGACGAACTGTGTCCTTTATGTGATGGTGCACTAGTCTGCACTGATCAATGTCAGTTAATCAGAATGAGTATATGGGGAGGAAATTTTTTTTTTTCAGTGAGAAGAAACAAAAAACTCTCTACCTGAGATATCTGATGGCGATTAAGGCTTTCCATCGAATAGGGCTGGCCAAGGAATCCAGAGGCTCATCCCTGATGAAGTCCTACAACACAGACAAGGTGGTGAACCATCTCAGGAAGGACTAGGGGAGTTTCTAGACGCATTGAGGTGGAAGCCTCATTGGACTGTTGGGTGCCCTCAGGCAGAACCATGGCAAAATTCTGTTCCTAAGGACGGGTGAGTTTTACCCACTTAAAAAAAAAAGACAACTTTCTCTCTTGGTAATTAACTTCTCAGGATCTTGCCCATGTCTTTCCTGCACACTCACCAGCATGTAACCCAGCAGCACCTCCTTATAGGAGAACTTGAACTTCTCATCCTCAGCATCCTGGACAGCAATACCAATCTCTGTGATACTTCTGGTAAAACTCATCTGCAGATCCATGTCCTAAAGGAAAATGACTCACAATGCAAGCCAGGGTCTTAGGCACCGCACCTAGTTCTACAAATGTTTGACCTGCGGTTGAAATGTGTACCCAGACAGCAGTGACACTGTGCTTCTTTTGCTATTTTCACCTTAGTCTCAGATCCGAGTTGCAGGGAAGTTGAGAAACTATGGGTTCTCAACTCCTGCCTCCACCAGGGACTGAGGATTCTCTAGAACAGTGGTTTTCAAACATTTCTAATCAGAATCAAAATAGGAAACAGTTTATAAATTTACCTGGTACTTATATGAACTATATATATATATATAGTTAAAAGCCTTAATCACACATTTTATATATATATAAAATGCATATATAATGTGGTGTTGGAGAAGACTCTTGAGAGTCGCTTGGACTGCAAGGAGACCCAACCACTCAATCCTAAAGGAAATCAGTCCTGAATATTCATTGGAAGGACTGATGCTGAAGCCGAAGCTCCAATACTTTGGCACCTAATGTGAAAAACTGACTCAATGGAAAAGACCCTGGTGCTGGGAAAGAGTGAAGGCAGGAGAAGGGGACGACAGAGCATGAGATGGTTGGATGGCATCACCGATGCGATGGACATGAGTTTGAGTAAGCTCTGGGAGTTGGTGATAGACAGGGAAGCCTGGCGTGCTGCAGTCCGTGGGGTCACAAAGAGTTGGATATGACGGAGTGGCTGAACTGAACTGAATGCATGTACATAATGCATAACTAAATGTAAAAAAAAAGTTTGGTGATACTTATTGCTATATATAATCATTTTTCTTTCTTTTTATTTTTTAAATTATGAAAGTATGATAACACATTTACAGGAGACTTGGAAAATACAGAACAAAGTTACATACAGTTTCACTATATATTACAATTATTTTTAAAGCAAGAAAATTATGATTTTTAGTTGGAGTTTCAATATGAAACTCTCAAAAATTATCTTCTATTCCTCTTTTATTTTATTACAAAAGATTTCTGGTTGTGATCTATTAGATATATTAAATTGATTTCCTGATCTACTGGTGGGTCACAATCCACAGTTCTAAGAACACTGTTCTGGTTTACAGTCAACTTCCAAACCACCTAGAACTAAATACAGTTCCTTGTTCTGTCTTAAATTAAGCTTGGGTATCCTCATTTCAGAATTGGATTACTTAGTTAAATTTTGGGATTCTTTTCTGTGGAATCAAATCAAAAGAACATTTATGCTTACTGTACTTTCAGGGAGCATAATTTGTATCCAAATATATTTATACTCAAACAGAGGTATTCAGGTATATCAAATATATCACCTACCTTGTTCACCATAGACATGCCCAGAACCTGAAAAAAATCAGAAGGAAAGGCAGTTACTAGAGCATCTGTATCTAGAAAGAACCACGCATCCACCTGAAGGACAACAGTGAGACAGGGTGTTCAGCCTTTCCAAGTGGTGGGGGCTACCTCCCTCCTTCAGTTGCAAAGGGACACCTGTGTATTGGTGGATTCTTGCCCTGGATGAATCATGACTAAGCTACAAAAGGCAGCACAAGATCTCAAGCCTTTGGATTTCAGGCTTCTCATTTTAAAAAGGCTCTATCAGACCTTGGTAAGAAAAAGGGCACAAAAGCTCTTGGAAGAAAGAGCAATGAAAACTTATAACGTGAAAGTTAATGGAGCAGCTGATTTTGGAACTGAGATATAGTCAGTTCTCTGACAATGCCTGTGTTGAAAATGCAAATTTGTTACAATGAAATTGATGTATGAGGGAATATTTTAGCGTATTCTGAATTTTGAGTTTGCTTATGTGCAGTTTTGTCTGTGAGTGCAAAAAGGTGAACCAGACGAACTGAGCCTGAGGAAGACTTGCACATACACCACAAACGTCATCAGCTGCCTCTGTTTACTGTGTTCGATGAGCTACTCTCACCCAAATCTGGCATTACAGCTGTCTGTCGGATTTCAGATATCCCTCCTTCCCACCACCAGCTTATAATAGCTCATAAATTGTGCAATTGACTTCAGGGTTTTTTTAAGGAAAATTTCCATTATTTTTTAGTAGTATTTATCTGCTTCCTGTTTTTAAAATTTTGAAAGGTAAACTTTTAAAAAAAAAACTGTATCATTGATGGTGTTGTTGAATATTGTACCACTCATCCCATTTCCCACATAATCTCTGTGGTTTTTCATGTAATTTTCTTGCACAAAAGTTGCATTTCAGCAGAGCTGACTTACCTTAAAGTGTAGTGATCCTTATCTAAAACATCTTTATCTCCTTTCTATTTTATTTTTACCATAACTTTCCTCAGTGATGGACTTAATAGTAATATAATATAAAATACCTTCTTAAACTATGTTTTCACTTCTCATCATTATTTATAAAATTTTGGGTGTGTAGCATCAGAATCACATTTAGAATCTGTCTAAAATGACAGATTCAGTGATCCATCCTTGAAGACTGATTCATTGTTGTTGTTCAGTCACTAAGTCATGTCCAACTCTTTGCGACCCCATGGACCACAGCACGCCAGGCTTCCTGTCCTACATCATCTCCTGGAGTTGGTTCAAATTCTTGTCCACTGAATCTGTGATGCTATCTAACCATCTTATCCTCTGCTGCCTCCTCCTTTTGCATTCACTCCCAACAACAGGGTCCTGGTCAATGAGTTGGCTCTTCGCACCAGGTGACCAAAGTATTGAAACTGGAGCTTCAGTTTCAGAATCAGTCCTTCCAATGAATGTTCAGGACTGATTTCCTTTATGAATGACTGCTTTGATATTCTGCAGTCCAAGGGACTCTCAAGAGTCTTCTCCAACACCATAGTTCAAAAGCATCAATTCTTTGGTGCTCAGCTTTCTTTATGGTCCAATTCTCACAGTCATACATGACTGCAGGAAAAACTATAGCTTTGACTAGACATACCTTTGTTGGCAAAGTAATGTCTCTGTTTTTTAATATACTGTCTAGGTTGGTCATAGCTTTTCTTCCAAGGAGCAAATTTCTTTTAATTTCATGGCTACAGTCACCATCTGCAGTGATTTTGGAGCCCAAGAAAAGAAAGTCTCTCATTGTTTCCATTGTTTTCCCATTTATTTGCCATGAAGTGATAGGACCAGATGCCATGATCTTGAATGTTGAGTTTCAACCCAGCTTTTTCATTCTCCTCTTTCACTTTCATCAAGAGGCTCTTTAGTTCTTCACTTTCTGCCATAAGGGTGATGTCATCTGTATATCTGAGGTTATTGATATTTTCCTGGGAATCTTAATTCCAGCTTGTGCTTCATCCAGCCCAGCATTTCACATGATGCACTCTGCATATAAGTTAAATAAGCAGGGTGACAATATACAGCCTTGCTTTACTCCTTTTCAAATTTGGAACCAGTATGTGGTTCCATGTCCAGTTCTAATGGTTGTTTCTTGACCTGCAAACAGATTTCTCAGGAGGCAGGTCAGGTGGTCTGGTATTCCCATGTCTTGAAGAACTTTCCACAGTTTGTTGTGATCACACAAAGGCTTTGGCATAGTCAATACAGCAGAAGTAGATGGGTTTTTTTTTTTGAATTCTCTTGCTTTCTCTATGATTCAGCATCTGTTGGCAATTTGATCTCTGCTTCCTCTGCCTTTTTTGAATCCAGCTTGAACATCTGGAAGTTCTCAGTTCACATACTGTTGAAGTCTGGCTTGGAGAATTTGGAGCATTACTGTGCTAGTGTGTGAGATGAGTGCAATTATGCAATAGTTTGAACATTCTTTGGCATTGCCTCTCTTTGAGATTGGAATGAAAACTGACCTTTTCCAGTCCTATGGCCACTGCTGAGTTTTCCAAATTTGCTGGCATATTGAGTGCAGAACTTTCACAGCATCATCTTTTAGGATTTGAAATAGCTCAACTAGAATTCCATCACCTCCACTAGCTTTGTTCATAGTGATGCTTCCTAAGGCCCACTTGACTTTTCATTCCAGGATGTCTGGCTCTAAGTGAATGACAACACTATCCTGGTTATCTGGGTTATGAGGATCTTTTTTGTATAGTTCTGCTGTGTATTCTTGCCACCTCTTCTTAATACCTTCAGCTTCTGTTAGTTCATACAATTTCTATCCTTTATTGAGCCCATCTTTGCATGAAATATTCCCTTTTTATCTCTAATTTTCTTGAAGACATCTCTAGTCTTTCCCTTTCTACTGTTTTCCTCTATTTCTTTGCATTGATCACTTAAGAAGGCTTTATCTCTCTTTGTTATTCTTGGAACTCTGCCCAAGATCTTACAAAAGAAACAAATCACTCAACTCCATTTCATAATCAAATTTTCTCTTCCCATATGTTTTTCACTTTGCAGACAAAGGTCCATATAGTCAAAGCTATGGTTTTTGCAATAGTCATGTACAGATGTGAGAGTTGGACCATAAAGAAAGCTGAGAGCTGAAGAATTGCTGCTTTCTAACTGTGGTGCTGGAGAAGACTCTTGAGAGTCCCTTGGACTGCAGGATATCACACCAGTCAGTCATAAAGGAAATCAGTCCTGAACATTCATTGGAAGGACTGGTGCTGAAGCTGAAGCCCCAATACTTTGGTCACCTGCTGCAAAGAGCTGACTCGTTGGAAAAGACCCTGATGTTGGGAAAGACTGAGGGCAAGAGGAGAAGGGGACAACAGAAGATGAGATGGTTGGATGACATCACTGACTCAGTGCATATGAGTTTGAGTAAATTCTGGGAGATGGTGAAGGACAGGGGAGCCTTGCCTGCTGCAGTTCATGGGGTAGCAAAGATTGGGACATGACTGAGTGATTGAGCAACAACAATATGTTCTCATCTTCCAAATGTACCAGATCCTATCTTCCCTTTGGTTTGTATCTTTTGAGGATGAAGATTTTGAAGAGCTGAGCTCCTGTAATGTTTGGGAACCCCAGTCTTGGAAATTGAAGTAGCCCTATGTTGGCTATTACCCGAGAGCACTGGCCATAGAGAAACAGGACTTGAGATACAATGTCCTGATCAAGCCTGCTTAGGAGTTGAGTCTTGGGTGCATGGAGGGCCACGGCTCCATAGATTACCATGATGTCAGTTTTGCTCAGGCTCTTTTTCCCAGAGAAAATACCCTGAAGAGAGAAAAGAGAGACATGAAAAATATGGCTGAAGGAGTTTCTTTTTCTCTCATGATTTTACCTAATCCTGTGGGCCACTATGGGAGTTAAGAAATGGGACTGCGATTATTAAAATGAGCCTGAAGCTGATGTGCTTGCTGATATAAATTTAAACACTCAGGCTTTAATAGAGGTACTTGAGAGAGGGCTTGCATTCATTTTTACTCATTTATTCCTCTTCCCCTAAAGGGGAAGCAGAGTGTATGCAATGGAAACTGTCCATGAGGCCTGAGGAGCCAGAAGAGGGATAAAACTAGACACACACAGAGCTCCTCAGGTCCTCCCAGGTCAGTGTGAGTGACAGGAAGTGGAGGAGACTTGTTATCTAGCTGGTCATTCTACAGGGCTTGGGCTCAGATGGTTCCAACCTGGAATAAAGACCTGAGGATGGGAGCAAGTATGATATGGAGAAAGGATGTCTACTGATGGAGTCAGTGTCACTTGCCTTTGCAATGATCAAGGGCTGTGGAGGAGAAGGATATTCTTTTTACCTTACATCGATTCATGAAAAACTTTTCCCGATCTTGGAATGTTTTAAGAACTTTTAAGACAACTTCAAAGTGTTTCTCAGCACAGTATCCTAAGATAGATGTTATTCCCTAAAATCAGAAAAGACAGGGCATTTTGATGCATCAGGAACTCTAGGTACTAGAAATATAGGAGTCAGCAGAACACACCAAACTCCTCATCCTCTTGAGTATAAAACCAGGGGAAGTCACAAGGAAGTGACATAAAGTGAATACACAAATCCAGTAAGCCTATAAATATATAGGATGTCAAATGGTGATAAGTGCTGTAAGAAAAGAAGAAAAAAGGGTAGCTTCTATAAGTTGGGGGAGTTGGCAATACAAATAGAGTAGCCAGACAAGGTGTCAATAAAGGGTGACGTGGAGAAGAGCCCCGAAATAAGCAAGAGAGTGAGCCACTGGACTTCCTGGAAATGAGAGTTCCAAACAGAGAGAGTATGTGCAAAGGTCCTGAGGTCCACCAAGGAGGACAGATGGAACAGAGAAGTGCAAGATGAGGTCAGAGAGCACGTGGGGGTGGTCTGAGTAAGGTCTTTTAGGCCACACTCAATACTTTGGAGTTGTAATCTTAGACCAGTGGGAAGCAAGTGGAGTTTTCTTGAGCTGGAGTTGACTATCATTTCTACAGGATCACTCTCCTGCTGAAACTTTACCTTGAAAAGTGAAAGTGTTTGTTGCTTAGTCCTGTCTAACTCTTTGTGACCTCATGGACTATAGCCCTCCAGGTTCCTCTGTCCAGGTGATTTCCTAGGCAAGAAAACTGGAGTGGGTTTCCATTCCCTTCTCCAGGGGGTCTTCCTGACCCAGAGATTGGACCTAGCTCTCCTGCATTGCAGGCAGATGTTTCACTGTCTGAGCCACCAGGGAAGCCCAAGGTTAACTTCACCCTTAGGTGGTTAAAATGTTGAAAGCTCCTGTTTCACATTCTGTGTTCATAGTTCCCCCTTGCCCACATTCTTTCCAGCTCACTTGCTTCAGGCTCACTTCACCACTGTACCTTCATGCCAGTTTGTTAATGAGTCCTGATTTGTTTCATTTGGTTGCAGAACCCTGCTAGAGCCAGAATGAGAACCCAGGGACTAGACTTCTGTTGTCAAGCTCTCAACCAGCACTGTTCTTAGATATCAGGTCTTCTAATCTCTGCTACCAGGAGATACTTGGAAGAAATCTTTAAAGGCTGGTGGCCTGGTGTCTGTTTTCCTTGGTCATGGTTCCTTGGTTCCTTAGCTTCCTTTACATCCTAAGATGTAAACCTCTGTGTTTCTCCATCTCTGAGTCCTCTCATTCCACAGTGCTCTGTGTTTCTTCTCTCCCGACCCATCTTCATAACTTAACTCCCTCCCCAACTTTCCAACACTGACCTATGTCCCACTGTCTTTCTAAATCTGAGTCTGGAAAAATCCAGGCCCTGGATAAATATGACTCTCATACTTGTCTGTCACTTATTGCTACACCTCATTTGCTGGATGCTACCAGGAAAAAAAATGTCACCACTGAGAAAATTGCTGGAGTAGAAGATGATTCAACTCCCCAAGGGGCCCTCAAGTCTACACACATATCCTAACGGTTTTCTTTAATCTATTTTCTCTCTCCAGTTCCTCACAGTTGTAATTTCAGATCTTCTCTCCTGAAACTCCTTACTAAGCATTTTTTATGAAAAAGAACTTTGAAGAGTCTATTTTCCTTTATCTTATTTGGAGGAACTTGAGGGATGCAGGCAGTGTGTTGTGGAGGCAGGATTTGAATCCAGCTGGTCTGACACCTGAATCAGAGCCTAGGTGTCACCTGAGTGAGGGAGTCACTCTTAGGAGAAGGAAGGCCAGCAGATCAGTGAGACTTAGAGAGTTATATGTTAACTCCTCACCAACTCAGAGGCCATTTGCTAAGTGATTTGTGTGCAGGATACACTCAAGAACTTGAAGCAAAGTTAAGTAAAAGAAGAATTTGAGAAGCTTAAGTGAATGTCACAAAGTTCATCTTTTAAGGCTTGTGAATCCCTTAGACTTTGAATGATGGCCATATGGTATGCTTGGATCTAAAATAGACTTAGTTGTTTCCTAGCCCAGAGCAGAACTAAAAGGGCAACTAGAAAGGAAATAATGGTGCTAGGAATAATGTCCATGAGAAATAACTGAAGGCTGAATATCTGAGATGGGAGAAAGAACTAATGACAATATAAAGTCAGTTTTAAAGTTCAGTAAGTATAGGGTTTTCTAGCTATTTACAGTAGGGAAAGGACCCTAAACATCTGAGAATTTCTGAGATGTGTATATAAAAAATCAGACCACGATAATTTATTTTTTACTAGCTGGTCTGTTTTCCTGGGTGGTTTCTTTTCTTAAACAGACATTGTCTTTTTCTTCCACATTCACATAAGCTCTCCAGCTTAGGCTAGGGGAGGGAATAGGCAAAAGCTCTTTGCAAAAGCTCTCCAGGTTATATTTTCTCTAGGAGGAAAACCAATGATACATACCCTTACTTTCAGCTTACACATTTAATGATTCTGATACTTACAATCATACCCTTATGTTACAAAGCCAAGGTCAAAATATTTTAAAAATACTCTTGTTGAGTAGGAGTGACTGAAATTCATTTTTCACTATTTTCACAAATCTGATTAGATAATGAAGCACTGATTTTTAAATAGGGAAGCCTCAACCTAAATGTCCATCAACAGATGAATGGATAAGGAAGACGTGATACATCTATATGATGGGATATTACTCAGCCATAAAAAGCAATGAAATTGGGTCATTTGTAGTGACATGGATGGACCTAGAGTCTGTCTACAGAGTAAAGGAAGTCAGAAAGAGAAAAACAAATATTGCATATATTTGGAATCTAGAAAAATGGTACAGAGGAACCTATTTGCAGAACAGAAATAGAAAACGCAGATGTAAAGAATATACTACCATGTGTAAAATACATAGTTAGTAGGAAGCTGCTGTAAAACAAACACAGGAAGCTCAGCCTGGGAAGAACGTGGGTGAGAGGGAGGCTCAAGAGGGAGGGTATATATGTGTATACACATAGTTGATTCATGCTGTTGTACAGCAGAAAATAACACATTGTAAAGCAATTATACTCTAATAATAATAAAAAATAGGGAAGCCTCATTTTTCTGAAAAATTCTGTTGGACTATTTTGAATGTATGCATGGATAATTCTGGATAAGCAAGATATTAATGTAAGAACTGCCCGAGGTTTTCCAGAGGGAATTCATTATCATTGTCACGAGAGGAAATTGAGAGAAAGTGGTCCCACCTGTCGTTGGTCCCCCAGATGGTGGGGAGCAGCCAGAAATTCCTTAATCTGTGAGCTGACAAAGTCCACATCTTGGCAGGATGCTAAGGTGGTTCCCAAGGCTTTCCAAAGAAATTTCTGGAAAACAAAGGACAAGCAACAGAAAGTTAAAAGTTGGAAAGCAAGACTGATAAAAAGTAGAAAGAGTAAAAACAGTCATTCAAAAGAAAAAGACATTGAGTTGACTTGACTGCTTGCTTATCAAGCACTTTCACGTATTGTCTCTTCTTCAAAGTGTTCCCTGACCACAGGCTCTGTGCCGCCTGTATTCTCCTGCCTTCCTCTATGCTGTGTGCCCTGCCATCATAATAATACCTTTTATTACCTACGTGATTTTTAATTTTCTTATCGTCTCTGTGCTCAGAATTTCAGTTTTTGGTAGCAGAGGNCAGGCAGTGTGTTGTGGAGGCAGGATTTGAATCCAGCTGGTCTGACACCTGAATCAGAGCCTAGGTGTCACCTGAGTGAGGGAGTCACTCTTAGGAGAAGGAAGGCCAGCAGATCAGTGAGACTTAGAGAGTTATATGTTAACTCCTCACCAACTCAGAGGCCATTTGCTAAGTGATTTGTGTGCAGGATACACTCAAGAACTTGAAGCAAAGTTAAGTAAAAGAAGAATTTGAGAAGCTTAAGTGAATGTCACAAAGTTCATCTTTTAAGGCTTGTGAATCCCTTAGACTTTGAATGATGGCCATATGGTATGCTTGGATCTAAAATAGACTTAGTTGTTTCCTAGCCCAGAGCAGAACTAAAAGGGCAACTAGAAAGGAAATAATGGTGCTAGGAATAATGTCCATGAGAAATAACTGAAGGCTGAATATCTGAGATGGGAGAAAGAACTAATGACAATATAAAGTCAGTTTTAAAGTTCAGTAAGTATAGGGTTTTCTAGCTATTTACAGTAGGGAAAGGACCCTAAACATCTGAGAATTTCTGAGATGTGTATATAAAAAATCAGACCACGATAATTTATTTTTTACTAGCTGGTCTGTTTTCCTGGGTGGTTTCTTTTCTTAAACAGACATTGTCTTTTTCTTCCACATTCACATAAGCTCTCCAGCTTAGGCTAGGGGAGGGAATAGGCAAAAGCTCTTTGCAAAAGCTCTCCAGGTTATATTTTCTCTAGGAGGAAAACCAATGATACATACCCTTACTTTCAGCTTACACATTTAATGATTCTGATACTTACAATCATACCCTTATGTTACAAAGCCAAGGTCAAAATATTTTAAAAATACTCTTGTTGAGTAGGAGTGACTGAAATTCATTTTTCACTATTTTCACAAATCTGATTAGATAATGAAGCACTGATTTTTAAATAGGGAAGCCTCAACCTAAATGTCCATCAACAGATGAATGGATAAGGAAGACGTGATACATCTATATGATGGGATATTACTCAGCCATAAAAAGCAATGAAATTGGGTCATTTGTAGTGACATGGATGGACCTAGAGTCTGTCTACAGAGTAAAGGAAGTCAGAAAGAGAAAAACAAATATTGCATATATTTGGAATCTAGAAAAATGGTACAGAGGAACCTATTTGCAGAACAGAAATAGAAAACGCAGATGTAAAGAATATACTACCATGTGTAAAATACATAGTTAGTAGGAAGCTGCTGTAAAACAAACACAGGAAGCTCAGCCTGGGAAGAACGTGGGTGAGAGGGAGGCTCAAGAGGGAGGGTATATATGTGTATACACATAGTTGATTCATGCTGTTGTACAGCAGAAAATAACACATTGTAAAGCAATTATACTCTAATAATAATAAAAAATAGGGAAGCCTCATTTTTCTGAAAAATTCTGTTGGACTATTTTGAATGTATGCATGGATAATTCTGGATAAGCAAGATATTAATGTAAGAACTGCCCGAGGTTTTCCAGAGGGAATTCATTATCATTGTCACGAGAGGAAATTGAGAGAAAGTGGTCCCACCTGTCGTTGGTCCCCCAGATGGTGGGGAGCAGCCAGAAATTCCTTAATCTGTGAGCTGACAAAGTCCACATCTTGGCAGGATGCTAAGGTGGTTCCCAAGGCTTTCCAAAGAAATTTCTGGAAAACAAAGGACAAGCAACAGAAAGTTAAAAGTTGGAAAGCAAGACTGATAAAAAGTAGAAAGAGTAAAAACAGTCATTCAAAAGAAAAAGACATTGAGTTGACTTGACTGCTTGCTTATCAAGCACTTTCACGTATTGTCTCTTCTTCAAAGTGTTCCCTGACCACAGGCTCTGTGCCGCCTGTATTCTCCTGCCTTCCTCTATGCTGTGTGCCCTGCCATCATAATAATACCTTTTATTACCTACGTGATTTTTAATTTTCTTATCGTCTCTGTGCTCAGAATTTCAGTTTTTGGTAGCAGAGGTTTTCACTGATTATCTATGTACAAATAAGTGTTAATAAGTTCTTATTGAATAAACATGCTCAATGAAAATTGGGTTATTTTGAAGACAGTGTCATCTGATATTGTCAAACTTCACAGTATATTGACTTGGTTTATAGTTTAAGAGATTTAACAGTAGTTTTGAAAGTAACACTTTGGCTTCTCTACCATTCTCTCTCTCCGGAAGTACTGTCAGACTGGTGTTCGCAATGAAGCAGAAAAGTCACGTAAGAACTTTCACATACACATTGTGTCTTCAGTAACGCACGCTGAGTAAACTGGGGAAGGAAAGCACCGGGTGGAGGAACACTGGTGATGGAGCATGCCAGGAATCATCTGTGGCTTCCGCTCCGTCTAGAGGCGGTGAGAGTGTTGGGTCCATTATGCCAGCCCTATGCTGGGCACTTCTGTAGCGTTGGGGTGGAGAAAGGGCAAGTAGGACAGACACTGCTTCCTGTCATCTTTCATTGGAGGCCATGTAGAGTTATTGACTAGGGGCAAGGGGCAGCCCTGCAGTAGCTTGTGTTTGAAAATTACAGCACATGTCTGGCTGTAAATAGGTGTATGAACATGCAGGTATACAAAGCAATTTAATACCAGACTGGCATCTTTTAATTTAGAATGTCCATCTTGTTACAGGAAGGAGAAAAATTGGCCAATTGGAAGTCCACTCCAAAAACTCTGCAGAGCTCAAAGGATTGTAGCTCTTGAGTGGTCATTAGGGATCAGAAAGGATCTGTGGCACAGGATGAATGGAAAATCTAGGTATAACAGATAAAGTCAAGTTAGTACATTCAGGAGAAATTGTACAGATTAATCTGACTTGGGATGAAAGGGGGCCATAAGGCTATAAAACAGGTGGAACAGAGTAAGAGTAGACCTGACCAGAGTAAGAATCTGATGAGTGAGCATCCATTCCATTCTCAGTTGTCTAGGCAAAACATCCCCTGAGTAGGGCCAAAGCTGCTAGAGTCTAGTTAGCTTCATCTTAGGAGAAAGGCAGGAAAGATCTGGGAAAATCTTGTGCTGCAGGAATATTGATTTGAGGAAGGAGGAAAATATATTATATTATAATATAGATTCAGTGTCTCCCAGTACTGCTGACCTTTTGCCTATCTGCTGAATTTTGTCAGATTCAGTGAATAGTGCATCCACACCTGGGACTTGGTTAGGAATCCCAGATATCAGAAAGCCCGAATTGGGCAGAAATTGTGATTGATCATAAAATAGCCATAATCTTTCTATCTCACTTCTGTCCATGCTTCCCTGCTGTGGAAGTTTGCGATTCCTATCAAGATAAGTCTATTTCTCCATTCTTTGCATCTGGGCTTGCCTTACAACTTGCTTTTGTCACCGGAATGTGGTAGAAGTGATAGCATGCCCGTTTTGAGCTTAGCCCTCAGGATCTTGCACACATCATTGCCACCACCCTGAGAGTAAGCCCCAGATAGCCTGCTGTAGGATGAGGGACTGAAAGGAGCAGAAACAAGCTGTCCTAGATAAGATCATCCCAGACCAGCCAATCCCCAGTACACCTCAGTGAGGCTAGTTGAGATCAGAAGAGCTCCCAATTGAGTCCAACCCAAATTGTCAACCTGCAAAGTCCAAAGATTTTTAGGTGCCCGTTATTTTAAGTCACTAAGCTTGTCATCGGAGAAGGCAGTGGCACCCCACTCCAGTGCTCTTGCCTGGAAACTCCCATGGTCTGGTCAGTGGAGCCTGGTGGGCTGCAATCCATGGGGTCGCTAAGGTTCAGGCACGACTGAGCGACTTTCACTTTCACTTTTCACTCTCATACACTGGAGAAGGAAATGGCAACCCACTCCAGTGTTCTTGCCTGGAGAATCCCAGGGACGGAGGAGCCTAATAGGCTGCCGTCTATGCGGTCGCACAGAGTCGGACATGACTGAAGCGACTTAGCAGCAGCAGCAAGCTTGTCATGCTTTTAAAGCTACTTGGTACACTCTTAGTTTTCTGGTGTTAAGCATAACAGTCAAGAGCCATCGAGGCAGCTCATTGTTTGAATTGTTTTGTCTACACACATCACCATTATCTTGAACTAATCTTGTGGGTTTGGGAGCCATTGGATGGATGGCATTACATAAGATGCAGAGGCTGGTTTGTGTATAAGAAGATGAGGCGTTGCTCACCAAATCTTCCTGATGGGTGTGTCTACAGGCTGGGTAGGCCAATTTGGAGAATCAGTACTCTGTACCAAATTAGAGAGTCAATCAATGAGGGGAATTTTAAAAATTACATAGAAGAGTTGCAGATTGCTAATAATTCGTGGAAAGAGACACTTAATCCTGGGAACACAATGATTTAGGAAATGGTTTGTTCCAGGAAATAATTTAGGATTTGAAAATGATGTAAGAGAGTTGTAGGTTAACAGTAAAGGATTTGCTGGAAAAAACACTCAATATTGGGAACACTTAATGACTGAGGAAATGTTTTTCCAGGGGAAAAAAAATTTCGGAATGATATAACCACAGTGATAACCATAATCTACTTTTTATTGAACACGTGCCACGTGCCAGACACTTCGCTAGAGTCTTTATATACTTTATCTCATCGAACCCTTATAACAATACAATCCTCAGAGAGAGAGAAAAATTTCCATCTTATTGGTCACTATACTGAGGCTCTGAAAAGGTTAAAAATTTTACCAAAAGCTGCATTAATAGTTAAGTAGTGGAAGCTGAATTCAAACTCCATTTGGAATGGGCAGTTATAGTGTGGAGGATTTGGTAGAGGTCATGTGTAGAGAGAGAAATGAAAATTTGTAAATTTGTAAAAATGTAAATTTGAGTGCTCTGTGTTTTTTTTTTTTTTCCAATTAAAAAAAAAAGATCGCTTATTTCCTGCAGCCAGCCTCAAAAGAGTGGCCCAGTGGAATGGAAACCAAGACATAAACTGGCATTAAACCAGTGCTAATGGTTAAGAGGCTGCTATTTGCTCTCCAGTTTTTTTTTTTTTTCCTTCTCTAGAACACAACCTCCAAATTTTTGTCAGGCATGTATTTATCTTAAAAGCACTATACTCAGCAGTTTTCCTTGTAGCTAGGCTGTGGCCCTATAACTTTGGGTCAAATAAAGGTAAACAGAAGGGAACGTTTTTCCTAACCACTTCTTCCTTTGCACTGCAGTGCAGACAAGCTGAAATTTGCATCACAATTTTTGGTCATAAATTAGAAGGTACGATCTCTGAGCTGAAAAACCAACCTTCTCAACAGAGGTGTTGCTGTAACTGTCCATTTGCTGGTTGAAGTCCCGACTCAGTTGAATGGTCCAGGCTACATCACTGATCTTCCATAACGATTCTTTGAGCAACTGTTGTAGGAGGTAAAAATCGGATATGAATGTGACTGTTTAATGTGTTTTCTTGCTATTTTTCTGTTACAATATATTCTAGAAGTATAAATTGTATATTATATGGGATTATTCCTTTTCCCATAAAAACTTGATTACTTTGAAACTTTTCTTCTTATTTTAGAAGACATACTCTGTTTTTTTCTGAATTTCCAGTAAGAATCAGATCCACAGGAAGTGGAAGTTAACTCCATGTAAGTGCCTTCTGTTTTCCTTTTAAATAAAAATTGCCAAAAGACTTACAATAGAAACTCATCCAATCTGAAACTTAAATTGAAGTTAACAATTTTCAAGGTTTCAGTAGATTTGGAAAAACTCCATTTGTCAAAGTTAGTCTGTTTTATTATATACTAAGAAAAAGAGACATTTTTGGAATAGTGAATTAAAGGCCTTGAAGAACCAATTCAATGTACAAGCAGAAGTTGCCAACTTCAACTGGAGTAATGAAATATTCCTCATTTCACCAATTATTTTGAGCCAGAGCCACAATCAGTCATCTGAACCCATGTCTTTCTTCATTGAACCATAAATGAAGAGATGTTTTTGTCTTTTTAGATGACAAAATCCATTGCAATTTCTAAAATCTATGATTTCTCCTGTGTTTTCTCTATCTTAAACTTAGAAAGAACACAGTGTCAAAACCATTGAAAAAGTTTGTGAACGTGTTTTCTTAATAAGAATTCATTCAATGGATCTTTCAAAAAGTCAAAATTGTACAACCCTGGCATTATAAGGGAAGAAAGCAAATGTAGACAGTTTTGGAAAAAGAAGCCAAGAAGTATACTCAAGATTGGAGAAAGGGAAAGTAATGTTCTCAAGGCTTCAAGAACTTTCCTTCCTAGTAAGAACAGTTATTTTAAAACAGTAAGTGGGAAAACAAGGTAGAAATTTTGACAGAGGGAGGGAGAGATAAAAGAAACATAAATATAGGAGGAAGATAGATTCTAGACTTAAGGAACAGGAAGAATAGAGCTATTGCTTTCAAACCTCATATTGGATAAGACTCATTTCTGGGTGTCATTAAGACCTGTAAGCTATCAGGTACCCCCTCTTGGAGATTCTGATTCTAGAAGGCGGGTGTTAAGGGTAAAGGTGCTGTGGAGAGATCACTGAAATATGACATTATATAGAAATTATAGTTCACATGAAAAGATGCTCAGCATTGCTAATTATTAGAGGAAGACAAATCAACTCTAAATGTCATCAACAGAGAAATGGATAAAAAAGATATGGTACCTATATATTGTGGATATTACCCAGCCATAAAAAGGAATGAAATAATGCCACTTGTAGCAACACGATGCATCTAGAGATTATCATACTAAGTAAGTCAGAGAAAGATAAATATCATATGCTATCACTTTTATGTGAGATATACTTTTTTAAAAAAGATACAAATGAAGTTATTTATAAAACAGAAGTAAACATAGATATCAAAAACAAACTTATGGTTACCAAAGGGAAACATGGGAAGGGGAGGGATAAATCAAGAGCTTGGGATAAACACAAGCACATCTACTGTATAAGATAGATAGCCAGCCAGCACGGGGGGCTTCCTAGTGGTGCTAATGGTAAAGGATCTGCTCACCAATGCAGGAGATGTGAGATATGTGGGCTTGATTCCTGGGCTGAGAAGACCCCCTGGAGGAGGGCGTGGCAACCCACTCCAGTATTCTTGCCTAGAAAATCCCATGGACAGAAGAGCCTGGCCGGCTATAGTCCATAGGGTCACAAAGAGTTGGACACTACTGAAGTGACTTAGCACAACCAACAAGAACCTACAGTATAGCACAGGGAGCTCATCCCAATATTCTGTGATAACTTATATGAGAAAATAATCCAAAAATGAACGAATATATGTGTATGTATGATTGAATCATTTTGCTGTATGCCTGAAACTCAGACAATATTTTCAATCAGCTATACGCCAATAAAACTAAAATACTAAAAAATCTAGCAAATTTTATAATCAAAATCCTAAAAAGTTATTTGATAGGTACTTTTTAAAATATAAATTTAAAAATCATTAAAAATACCCTTAGCTTACTTTTAAAAATACACCTTTTCTGTAATAAATGGTAATAAATACACCCTTCAAAACTGCCCCCAAACAAAAACAAACTACAATGAGGTACTACCTCACACTGATTAGAATGGTCATCTTTAAAAAGTCTACAAATAACAAATGTTAGGGAGGGTGTGGAGGAAAGGGAACCTTCTTACATTCTTGGGGAGAATGTAAGTTGGTATAGCCACTGTGGAAAACAGTATGGAGGGTCCTCAGAAAATAAAAAATAGGATTGCTATATGATACAGCAAGCCTGCTCCTGAACAAACCTATAATGCTGAAAGATACATGCAGCTGTATGTTCACAGCAGCACTATTCACAATAGTCAAGACACAGAAGCAATCTAAATGTCCATAAATACATGAATGGATAAAGAAGACGCGGTACATATATACAATGAAATGCTACTCAGCCATAAAACAGAACAAAACAATGCCATTTTCAGCAAGACGGATGCAAGTAGAGATTATCCTACTAAGTGACGTAAATCAGAAAAGGACAAACATCATGTGTTATCACTTATATGTGAAATCTAAACTATGACACAAGTGAGCCTATTTATGAAATAAAAACAGACTCTTGGACATGGAGACCAGACTGATGGTTTCCCAGGGGGATGGGGAAAGGGAAAGGATGGAGTGGGAGGTTGGGATTAGCAAATGTAAGATTTTATATATAGAGTGGATAAACAACAAGGTCCTACTGTATAGCACAGAGAACTATATTCAATATCCTATGATTAACCATAATGGAAAAGAATATTAATAAAGAATATATATGTATATATATACGTATGTATAGCAGAATCACTTTGCTGTACAGCAGTAAATGAATAAATTCAATTAAAAAATTAGGAAGCCATAGTTAATTTCTATATAGGTGGTTTATGCACTGAAACTCTGTTGGATTAAAAGCTTCCTGGCTGTGGGCTCCTTGATCTTCTGTGGACTCCTAAAACCAATGTGCTGTTTGTGATGCTAATGTCCAAGTTCTATCTTACAGTTTTGGGGATTTGACATTATGGCACTGTTGGCTGTCAAAGTCCAAAAAGTTATGGATGAGAGTAAGATTCTTTTCTGGAGAAGGGGTGCAATGTGGTCTTTTGGTGTTTAGACATCAGGAAAAAGATAATGAGAAGCAGATATAGGAGGAAATGGAGTTGTATTTAGGAGCAAAGAAGTGGAAATTATGTTAATTTCTGTTTCTCTATATGAATGGTGAAAGAATGCAATTTCAAGGAGAGGAGAAAACTTAAAAATTAGAGAAGATTTAAGAAAGAGGGAGAAAAATATTAGTAAGTGAAATCTTCAAAACTGTCCTAGATTCTGAACCCAATTGAAGACTAAAGATTGTTGTTCAAATTATGGTAATTTAAAGAGCACAGCGTTGACACGATCACATCTAATAGGCTAACAATTTTCTCAAGAAAAGGAAAAATGCTGTTTCCTGCCCTTGGGAATCTAATTCTTTCTAGTCAAGGTGAGTAATTTTAGATGGTTTCATCACCCCATCATCAACAGTTGGTCTGGGAGCCATCTTTACCTGAAGCAGCATGGTCTCCCACAGCACGATACTAGTGTTCTTTCCTAGAAACAGAAATTGATGCAATAAGGGAAAAAAAAAAATTCAAGCTGTACTTCTCCCTTGCCAGGTTCCCACTGGACACTAGTGTTCCATTTTCAGTTTTCTCCCTACACAGGATGGTTATTTCCGATTAAAATTACTATGTTAGCAATATTAAATTGCTAGTTCATGATAAAAATCCAGGCTTTTTGCCAATTTCAACAGTACTTACTGAATGATAGTATTTTAATATTCTAGCATAGATGAATAGTAACATTTTAGAATAATACCAAAAGAAAACTTCTCTAAATACAAGGAAAAGACCAGATCACAAGTAAAAGTTCTTGCTAAGTATGTAACCCACCTGGCCTTCTTACAGTATAACTATTTGGTAGAGAAATGGAACCTGAGGAGTCTAGGACAAAACAGAGCTGTCCACCTGGCATATCAAGTTCACTGTTTTTATTGTCTAAAATGAACACTCGTGGCTTAAGATACAGAAGGGGTGCCTTGTTCTTCGTGCTCTTGCCTCCTTGAATAAGACCTGATCCCATACACCTGTACCTTCCAAAGGCTGTAGGAGTTCAGGTATGCGTGTTTTCCACAGCTCTACTAAATTTGGGTGAATTATCTCAGGCAATATCTTCAAAAGTCCTATTGCACCAGCCCCACGCAATTTCCCCACACTAGCGAGCATAGATATTACCTGGAGGATGGAAGAAAAATTACTGATGAACTCAGGGGTATTTAAAAGGCTCACCAACATTTTCCTTTTAATCATTGTTCTGGATTCCCTAGAATCCTTCATTAGATAATCTTTTAACAGACCATCACAGACTATTCTTACTTATTCTAGAGCAAAGCTAATACTTAGACATCCATCTGTCCAATTTTTTTCTGCAGATAAAAGTGAAAAAGTATATGGAAGGTATCAACTGAAAATAAATGAAAATGTACTAACAGATATATCTGTGAATTAAATAAGGGCATGTGGAGATACAGCTGGAGTAAATGACATGTATGTGGCCAAAAGGAGAGAGAGAAATCTAAACAACAGATATGCAATTTGCTTGAACCGTTCTTATGGATCAGATTCAGTTTATGCTTATTTCAAAATCATATATGAAGTTTTAACAAACTTTTCTGAGTTAGGAGATAATCTTGCCAGGAGCAAATTTTCATGTGTGTCATTAATATAGCAGAATATTTATTATGCTGTTTTAGTGTTTCTTTTGGTTTGGAGTATCTTTGTCGCTTTTACTATCATTTATTTATAACTGGAAATATCTGCATTGGTTTAAATGGATCCCGCCTTGGTTTTTCATAACTCACTCACCAAAAGTCTGGCCAGTAGCTGTTGTGGTGAAGGAAGTTTCACTAGAAAGAGAAAGCAATTTTCATTACTGTTATGGGGGCTAGAAAAGTTCAGATTGGGTTTGGGTGTATGAGTGAAGCCCTGTAGCCCTCAGGAAATGAGTCTCTCATAAGATAAATATTTTGCTTTGTTTTTGAATGTACAAACCAGCTCCTGTAGAGATGACAAGTGCTGTTGATTCTTTGGCATTATTTTTCTTTCTTTCTTCTGCCATAAACAGAATCCTGATGATATTAAACAGGTATTCCAGCGTTCCCGTATATTCCTCAGGTACCACGAAAGTCAGGATTCTGGGCCATAGCACCTGTGGAAAACAAAGGCAAGATGCAAGTGTTGCTTGTTTTTTTCCATTATTCCTCCCTGGTCCTCACTGAGTGTTTCCCTCTAGTTTAGAAAACTTCCTCTCACTTGTTATTATTTTGCTCTTTGGGCCAAATCAAAATGAAATCATGAAATCCACTCTCGGCTGAGCACATTCATTTTCAGGCGCTACTTGCCACGAGTGTCAATGTTTCTCCTTGAGGTTGCTGCTGGAATCTGGGACAGGACAACTCTTCACTGTGGGTCACTGCAGGAAGTGCCAGGCTCCACTCATCAAGTGCCATTAAGCCCCTTGTCAATATGACAACCAAAAATGTCCCATATATTTCTCCAAACTCCAAGACTGGAGTGGAACTCTCCAAAGTGAGAATGATTGGGAATGGATAGAGAATGGACTGTGTTGCTGTCTGTGCTGCAGGTGCTAACTTCTGTAGTCTGTGTGTTTCACATCCCTTGGAAAACTTGATATGGTTCATGTCCTAATGGAAACCTAGGTATCAACTTGGACTCTGCCTTTTGTCTTGCCATCTGTGTTTAATCACCAACATGCTGAATTGCTTCAGTCATGTCTGACTGTTTTTGACCCCATGGACTGTAGCCTGCCAGGCTCCTCTGTCTATGGGATTCTCCTGGCAAGACTATTGGAGTGGGTTGCTGTGCCCTCCTCCAAGAGATCTTCCTGACCCAGGGATCGAATCCAAGTCTCTTTTATCTCTTGCATTGGCAGGTGAGTTCTTTACCACTAGTGCCACCTGGGAAACCCCATTGAATCACCAAGCCTGGACCTTTTTCTCATTATAAGATTTCTCGTGCCCTTCCATATTTTCCTTCCTACTTTTATGACCCATATCCAGTACCTATGAATCTCATTTCATCTTATATATAATCTCTGTGCTTAGACTACTCATGTCAATTCACTGACTTCCTATAGTTAGCAAATGTTTAGCCCTTGCTTAAAATTTCCAGTGGTTCATTAAGGACAAGGTAGGAATTTAGCATTTCAGACCCTTTATGATTCTGGCTCTAGACTAATTTTTCATCATTTACTACTAGATCAGAAATTCCCCAAACTTTAATATGCATCAGAAATGTTGGAACTTATTTGGATGCTGACTCATGGGCCCCATGCCCAGATATGCTGACTCATTTAGGTCTGCCATGTGACCTGGAAATCTGCATTTTAAATAAATATTTCAGGTAATCTACAAACACACCTTAAAATACCATCCTAGATAAAGCCTCTGATTCACTTAAATTGGTCTGTAGATTGTTTTCTGGCTGTACCATGTATTTCTGGCCATTAAATCCTTTCCCAGGTTGTTTTTCTTAAGCAAAAGGCAGATCCCAAAGTTCCTGAGGTTCAGGTTATTTTAGACCTCAATTGAGGTCTGAGAATGTGTGCTTTTAACACATTCCCAGGTAAATGGGGGGTACGTTTAGTATTCATTGCATTACTACTTGACAATGTGTCTAAATACATTGGGGGAAGAAGAGAAACAATATATTAAGATGCTTATAAACTGCCATTTGCCTCCAGATATAAAAGAGTATGTAGCTAATTTAACACCTGTTTTTGAGAAACCATTATGTGCTGGCCTTGAATATTTTCGTAAATTTCTCTGGCCAGAGCATCAAAAAGCTGATGACAGATGGAGTACCAACTTCTTTATTCCTAAATGGACAGAAAGGTGATCAAAGGAACTATGAGAGGTGATAGAAGGCTCCATACCTGAGGCATTCCAATGACCAGTGGGTCCAGGGTTTTTAAGACCTCCAGGCTTATTTCTCGGATAGATGTCTCTCCCTTTTCAGTCTCCTGAGAGTTAGGTTTTGTTGGTTTCTCCTTTAAGAAAGATGAAGCAGGTGACTTGTTAATAATCCCTGTTGTTGGTTTCCTCTGACCTTGGGTGTGTTCTTGGTCTCTGGGGTGGAGGATAAAGTCACTCAGCTTAAAGGGCTTGAGGAGCCCAGTGACCTTGGCTTCCAGTATCTAATCCCTGCTTTTAAGTGCTCTTTGGAGGAATGGGGAGACAAAAATGCCTCTGGCTTTTTTCATAGAAAAACAAACATTGTGAACTTCAATTACCCCCTTTCTCAGTCAGGCGTTTCCCCACTGTTCTCTGGGACAAAAATTTCCACTACTTTCTATGAAGTGGACGGCAATTTCACTTGCAGTGAGGTTGTAAGATCACTGAGATCTTAGAGATGTGGTTTTCAGCCTCTTCATCCAAAGGAACCAGTGTAACAAGTATGGATGTTTCCTGTTTTCTAGAAACAATTCACTTTCTCTGCCTCTCTCCAAACCAACCTCCAGCCTTGGAGGCCAGGTTGCCTCTTCTCTAGGGAAAACTGTGGTTTAACCTACCCTGCATTTGTGATAAGTTAGAAATGGTATCAGTGGAAGGGAACTGAGAACACTAGATGCTGAAAAATTTATTAATGAAAGTGATAAAGCTTAAATATGACTTCAGTTACTAAATTGAACTGCAGGTATTTTTAAAAATCCAGTTGAGTCAACTGCACTTGTTGCAGAGAAGCACTCAAGATGGCACCCTCTTCGTACCAGGTTCTTGCTGGACATTGAAAACTGGGTGAAGATGTAGTCAATCAGTGGCCAGCCTTCCCGGGCTTCAATGTAGCATTTTTCACACATGGTTTGGATGAGGAGGAGGGTGGAGTTCCTCACCTAGAGTAGGGAAAATGCATTCAGAATATTTAATTTCTTTGGGCAGAATGGAAATTTAGATACCCCTATTCTGTAACCTTTATGGGTTGTTCAGCGGGAATCTTAAAAAATCCCCTATAAATTGAGTGATATTACTGTAATAGATGGGGCTTCTCAGGTGGCTCAACAGTAAAGAATCTGGTTGCCAGCCAGCAGACCCCAGATTTGATCCTTGGGTCAGGAAGATCCCCTGGAGAAGGAAATGGCAACCCATTCCATTATTCTTGCCTGGGAAATCCCATGGATGGAGGAACCTTGTGGGCTACAGTTCTGGGGGTTGCAAAAGAGTCAGACATGACTGACCAACTAAACAATAACAACAATTACCCCCTGTTGGAGCAGGTAGTAATCTATAAGATTATGATTTAAGCATCACTAGCAAAGCTCTCTTTAACCAAACTCTTTCTTTCTAGTTTCCATGACATATCCTGGCTAAAACACTCAGTTCAGTCACTCAGTTGTGTCTTACTCTTTGCAACTCCATGGACTGCAGCACGCCAGGCTTCCCTGTCTATCACCAACTCCCAGAGCTTACTCAAACTCATGCCCATTGAGTTGGGGATGTCATCCAACCATCTCATTCTCTGACATCCCCTTCTCCTCCTGCCTCCAATCCTTCCCAGAATCAGGGTCTTTTCCAAGAAGTCAGTTCTTCGCATCAAGTGGCCAAAGTGTTGGAGTTTCAGCTTCAGCATTAGTTCTTCCAATGAATATTCAGGATTGATTTCCTCTAGGATTGATGGGTTTGATCTTGCAGTCCAAGGCACTCTCAAGAGTCTTCTCCAATACTACAATTGAAAAGCATCAGTTCTTTGACGTTCAGCCTTCTTTATAGTCCAACTTTCACATCCATACATGATTGCTGAAAAAACCATAGCTTTGACTAGATGGACCTCTGTCAGCAAAGTAATGTCTCTGCTTTTTAATATGCTGTCTAGGTTGGTCATAACTTTTCTTCCAAAGAGCAAACATCTTTTAATTTCATGGCTGCAATCACCATCTGTGGTGATTTTGGAGCCCCTGAAAATAAAGCCTTTTTCTTTTCTGTTTTAGCCTATGAAAAGGCTAAAACACTGCTTCACTTAAAAAATCCTCAGTGAAAGATGGCACATTGAAATAAAGTTCCACAATTCCTTATCCACAAGCTCAAACTCTAAATGACACTGAAAATTGGAATTTTGTTTCTTAAATTTGGTTCCAACTTGGTGGAGAAACTCAAACTGAACTGTTTTAAAGCTATTTGTTGTTATTCAGTCACTCAGTCATGTCCGACTCTTTGCGAGCCTATGGACTCTAGCACACCAGGCTTCCCTGTCCTTTACCATCTCCTGGAGCTTGCTCAAACTCATGTCTATTGAGTCGGTGATGTCATCCAACATCTTTACCCATTCTATGTAGTGTGAATATGCATACATTTTCTTGAAGAAATCTTAGGTTTGATTGTGGGCTACTATCACAATAACGCTTATTTCAAATCTGAAAAATTGTAAATTCTGAAAATGTCTTGCTCTATGGATTTGAAGAAGTTGTTATGAATCTGTGTCACAAATTTTTAAATAATTTGGCTTCAATTCATTTATTTGATTGTTCCCCTGAAGGATAGAAACCTCAGATCTAATTCCTTAGTGAATGGGTCATTTAATGGAGGGTAGGAAGAAAATGATTTTTCACAGGGAAGCAGGGTCACAGGGTCACACACGGGCTCTGTAATCTCCCTAACTGAGGAGAAAAAGGTAAACCTTCTCTCTATATTTGCCCAAGGAGTGAGCGCTTTCCTGGAAATTTTTGTCCTCTTTTATTCTACCCTAAATCCTAGCAATGCTTCAGTTGACTTGCTCAATTACTGGGTCAGGTTTTTATATATAATCACTCCATTATTATTTAGTGCATAGCTTTGATTATTTTAACCATGGTTATTGGTGACCAAAGCCTCTTGGGGGAATTTTCTTCTCTTCATTGGCTTCTGCATAGGGCTTTGATCCAAATAAAATACGATTTTCATACAAAATAATAAACCTATATGCAGGTCAGGAAGCAACAGTTAGAACTGGACATGGAACAACAGACTGGTTCCAAACANCTCCAGGAGATAGTGAAGGACAGGGAAGCTTGGCATGCTCCATGGAGTCACAAAGAGTCAGACATGATTTAGTGACTGAACAACAGCAAGACCAAAGTGCTATTTTATTTCTTAAACTAAGAGTGGGTGCATAGGTACTTATTTGCTGTTTCCTTTTCTATATCTTAAATATTTCCCCAAATAAATTTTTTAAAGAGAAAAGAACTGTAAAAAGCAGGCAAGTCATCTGAATGTTAAGTGTTGTTGGGGTTTCAGCTCAGAAAAGGCAAGAAGTGACCACATTGCCTCCTCTGCCATCTACTCTCTTCCTTTCTCTTATTCCAGGAAAGAGAAATGCTGTTAAGAATATTTTTTGACTTCTTCTTTCTGAGATCCAGGCTCTTTGTGTTTCTGTCCTAGGATTCCCTTCCTCGTGGTCTGAATAGGGTACTGTTTGAGTAAAGCAAGCTCTGTGCTGAGTGAGAGTTTTGCAGAGTCACTGTGGTTTCTAGTCTTCTGTGTTTGACAAGCTGTTTTTGACTGAATGTTTTTTAAGTGTGCTTTTTATTAACATGCTCTAAGTGACCAAATTCACAAATAAAGTGTGACTGACATATAGCTAATATTCCTCCTCTGCACAACCAAAGGGTCTTCTGGACAAGCCATAAATAACAATGTCTTCGGTGTCTGGTGCCTCTGGAGGGCTTATAGCATTTCTCTGGGAATCCATTTGGTCTCAACCAAAAAGAAAAGCTGGAAAGAAGCAGGTGTTTTTCACACAGCCTTGGTGTTTTCTATGCTATTCTGTACAGCAACATCATTGGAAAATGTCATTTTTATTGTGGATGTTATCATCTAATATCGATACGTTGCCACAGTGAGTTTTACCCAAGTATTTTAGTATAGTGGATAGAAAAAATCTGAGCTCAGACATTACTCTTTTTGTGTTATTTCAATATTTTCAACGTACCAACATCCTGGCCATTAGTTTTAGTATTTGCAAAGCACCAAGGGGAGGAATAAAAAGCAGCCGACCATTCCTTTGTTTACATGAATTCAGAAGGATCTAACCTAGAAAACTATTATAAAAACTGAAAAAAAAGGCTTTCTCTCCCCTGAAAATTTATATTTCATAATAATCATTATTTTAATTACAGTGGCAGGGAAAAGGCTTTCAGAGAATTCAGCATATTTTTATTGTTTCAAGGAGAGTTTTTTTTTTTTTCATTTTTTGGTTTTGTCAATTGCTGGTCATTTAAATTTGGTTCCACTATTGAAACTGAATTTGTAGCTTAAGAATAGATTTATTTTAACAACCTTCTTAAAATACATGGCTTTTTAAATTGGAACTATTGCCTGGAGAAGGGGATGACCGAGGATGAGATGGTTGGATGGCATCACTGACTCGATGGATGTGAGCCTGAGTGAACTCCAGGAGTTGGTGATGGACAGGGATGCCTGGCATACTGCGATTCATGGGGTCGCAAAGAGTTGGACACGACTGAGCGACTGAACTGAACTGAACTGAACTGATTGCCTGGTTAGGATCGGGGTCAAGGAACAAGTATGATCTGAGTGTTCTCCTTGTCTGCAGGAATATTCCTCTATAAAAGTTATGATTATGATGTGGCATGGGTTGGAGGAGATGTGCCCNGATTCATGGGGTCGCAAAGAGTTGGACACGACTGAGCGACTGAACTGAACTGAACTGAACTGATTGCCTGGTTAGGATCGGGGTCAAGGAACAGGTATGATCTGAGTGTTCTCCTTGTCTGCAGGAATATTCCTCTATAAAAGTTATGATTATGATGTGGCATGGGTTGGAGGAGATGTGCCCCTGGAATCTTGTTTATTGTGCATAAAAGAACGCCTTGATATTGTTCAGTTGCTAAGTTGTTTCCAACTCTTCACCACCCATTGGACTGCAGCATGCCAAGCTTCCCTGCTCCTCAGCATCTCCCAAACTTTGCCCAAGTTAATGTCCATTGCATCAGTGATACCATCAAACCATCCTCAGTTCGGTTCAGTCGCTCAGTTGTGTCCGACTCTTTGCGACCTCATGAATTGCAGCACACCAGGTCTCCCTGTCCATCACTAACTCCTGGAGTTTACCCAGAATCATGTCCATCNTGCGTAGATCAACAGCCTGAAAATCATGAAATTATTAAATGCCATCACCTTGTTTCTCAGGAGGCAGGTCAGGTGGTAGGTGTGGTATTCCCATCTCTAAGAATTTTCCACAGTTTGTTGTGATCCACACAGTCAAAAGCTTTGGCACAGTCAATAAAGCAGAAGTAGATGTTTTTCTGGAATTCTCTTGCTTTTTCAATGATCCAACATATACTGGCAATTTGATCTCTGGTTTCTCAGCCTTTTCTAAATCCAGCTTGAACATCTGGAAGTTCATGGATCATGTATGGGTGAACCCTGGCTTTTTTGAGCATTACTTTACTAGTGTGTGAGATGATTGCAATTGTGTGGGAGTTTGAACATTCTTTGGCATTGCCTTTCTTTGGGATTGGAATGAAAACTGGCTTTATCCAGTCCTGTGCTGGAGAAGACTCTTGAGAGTCCCTTGGACCGCAAGGAGATCCAACCAGTCCATTCTGAAGGAGATTGGCCCTGGGATTACTTTGGAAGGAATGATGCTAAAGCTGAAACTCCAGTACTTTGGCCACCTCATGCAAAGAGTTGACTCATTGGAAAAGACTCTGATGCTGGGAGGGATTGGGGGCAGGAGGAGAAGGGGATGACAGAGGATGAGATGGCTGGATGGCATCAATGACTCGATGGGCATGAGTCTGAGTGAACTCTGGGATGGGTGTGAGTCTGAGTGAACTCTGGGAGTAAGTGATAGACAGGGAGGCTTGGCGTGCTGCAATTCATGGGGTCACAAAGAGTTGGACACGACTGAGTGACTGAACTGAACTGAAATGAATACTATAACTGCTAATTTAAAAAATTTCTCCCATAAAAGTTCTATGTCTTTTCCAACATGGAATACTTTAATCAGATAATCAGGAGATATTGAGAAATCTTTTGTGCATGTAAGACTTTCTATAGATGTTCTCTGACTGGAAAATAGGATATCTCTGCTCAAAATAGGATTCAGGGGTTATTATTTTTGAAGGAAGAAGTATCATCTTTATAATTAACAATTAATTTTTAAACTATTTAACTAGCATAGCAGAATCATGCTCTAGGCCAAAATTTTTTTTTTTTCTTTTCCTATTGAGAAGCCCTTGAACTGAATGTGCTTCAGAACTTTACTTTGATAGAGTTTATCTTATTAGGGAAAGATGGAGTTCTTTTAAAAGTAGAATTGATCACTGAGCTCTTTATAAATCAGTCTCATAAGCATATCCTTAAAGAGTCAAAACCATTTCATTTACTCCTAAAGCTATCATTATCCAAATAAAAGTCCCCGTTAATTCTCTTACTTTAATACTGAGGTCACCCGTGACGACTTTGACTGCTTTTTCAATTGAAGTGATATGATCCCTCAACTTGGGCTCTGAAAGACAGAGAGAGAAATTGAGAGGCCTGCTTTAGCAGGAGTACAGTATGTTCTGGAAATGTTGAAAACCGATTAGAGTTATGGCACATAATTGCAAAGTGTCTGGCCCTTAACGTTTTATGTTGTTCACTTCCTACCTTCTCCTTTTTCAATTCTTTATAGATGTTGACTACTTTTTTGGTTCTTTGTTACACTTTGTTTAAATTGTTAGATTCTTAAGTGCAGTCAATACATCATACCTAATGTATTAGCCTTAAATTTTGGAGACCACCTCAGATTTCTTCTGCCAACTCTTCAGTAAATCACAGGGCAAACTGAATTTTTTTAAAAAAGACAATTTTGTTGTACAAAAATGAAAGATAATATTTTATTGAATCTAAGTATCAATTTTATGAGGCATCATTAGTTTATATTGCATCAAGATGAAAAACTTTAATGATAATTAAAGATACTATCAATTATAAGATGCATTCTGAAATTGCAAAAATTAACAGTTTTTGGAATTAATGAAAAATGAAAATTCATTAAATTCTCTTTTCTAAAAGTACAAATTTTTAGAACATTGTGCATTCTTATACCTACCCTCAGTTTATTGGGCCACTTAACCAATATCTCTTTTCCATTCCAGATTCAATTCTCAAATATTCTATTCCTTTACTGATTGCATCCATAAATATCATGAAAGATCAGAGGTAATTGGAAATGCCTATTTAAAAGTAGTAGATTGATTATAAGCAACTAAGAAAACCTAGCTTTACTTGAATATGATGTTCTGTAAACTTCCCAAAGACACAGGATAGAATTAGAGACAATGCGCAGATTTCAATCTGCTTCTTTATACAAAAGAACCAACTCTGGTGTCATCCCTATTCTTACCCTCAGCATTGAGAGCCGATCTTAACAAAGTCAAGATTCCCGTTCGAATGGCTTCATTATTATTTCTCATTTGTTCATCAAAAAAATCCATCAGGTCTGCGGGGTTTGAATGGGCTGCAGGTTTAAGAAATACTGGAGTCAAAAGAACTCATTTTCACCTTAGGTAAAATTCTTGTGAATGGGAAGACTATCATTCTATGAAAATTGTCAAAGTCACCCTTTGTTTGGTAATCAGATTTTATTAGGCCCATACTTCTTTAGTATACAGAATTTAACGGTTTGTTCCCTAAGAGAGCTAGGCCTACCTCTGTTCATACCTGTGAATGTAACCTTATTTGGAAATTAGGTTCTTTGTAGACAAAATCAAGTTAAGATGAAGTTGTATTAATTCAGTATAGCTGGTGTCTTTATAAGAGATGGATAGAAGACACAGACAGAGACACAGACGGAAGCCTGTGAACATGGAGGCAGGGATCAAAGTGATGCTTCACCAGCTGTGCAGCTGGTGGGGGTAGGGAGGAAGCAGGGAAAATTGAAGAAAGGTCTGGAGAGAGTGGAGAGGTGTGAGCTGGAAACGATAAAGCAAAGTAGTTAGTTGGGCTGGCACGTAGAGAACTGGAAAGTATAGAAGCAGAGGGGCTGATTAGGAGAGAACTAGACCATACTAGAAAGGTTTGCAGTGAGGTAGTAGAGATGATATATTTGGGAGAGGGTACAAGTGTGGGAGGTGTAGGATTGTTCTTGTCCCTTGCCCTGAGAAACTATACTAAAACATAGTTTTGTATCCTGATCTTGGGACCCTGGTGTTTGCTCTGCAACTTGCGTCAGGTTGTAGATTCTAACATAGTGATGGGCAGGATTGTGATGTGAAAGCAAAAAGAAAAAAGAGAGTGAAGGCTGGAGAAAATGGTAAGGGATAAATACCAAGAGTTGACAGGGAAGAAAAAAAGGGTAACATTAGTTTGATAGAGTTTTTAATAATCACAAATACCAAGAAAAAATGTATTTCCTAGCCTTAGGGCTACCAACTCACACTGGTTTGCTTGGAAGTAAACCCAAGCATATATGGTCAATTAATTTTCAACAAAAGACCCGGGAATATATACAATGCAGAAAGATTAGTCTCTTCAGTGAATGGTGCTGGGAAAACTGAACAGACATGTAGAAAAGAAAGAAATCTGATTGTTGCCTCAAAAAATACAAATGCACACAAATTAAATCAAAATAAATTTAAAACTTGAACATAAGACCTGAAACTGTAAAGCTTCTACAAGAAAATACAGAGACTAAGCTTCTTGACACTGGTCTCGGCAATGATTTTTTGTATTTGACTCTAAAAGCAGAGGTAACATAAGCAAAAATAAACACGTGGGATTCCATCAAACCAAAAAGCTTCTGCTCAGAAAAAGAAACCATCAACAAAATAAAAAGGCTACCTATGAAATGGAAAAAGTATTTGCCAACCACATACCCAGTAAGGAGTTTATATCCAAAATATGTCTGGGACTTTTCTGGTTTTAAAACTGAAAGTTCTAATTTCCCAGAAATCCTTCAGTCCTGGGCAGATCAGGGTAATTGGTCACCCCACCTACTGCACTCCTCAGAACAGGCAGGGTGTGAAAAAGCAGAATAGTGTGAGTCCAAGGAACGTTTGGTGAACGTTTGGTGTGGCAGTTTGCTCACACCTCATCCTTGTTGTCATCACCACTTTGAGACATTTTAATTAAAAGCCTACTGGATGCTGAGTCCTACCTAGAATGAGGAAACAGTTTGAAGCTTCGATTTCGTTTTCTTTTTCTGGAGGCTCTGGAGCTCTGCACACCTGAATGAGAAGAAAAAAAATTAAGGGGCTAGACGTGAAACACAGAAATCTGGTGAAAATGAAACAGACCTGACAGCATGGTCTTACCTGGTGGAGTAAATTGATGAAGATGGCCTTCCTCAAGGCCTTCGGAAGGCTGACATCGTAAAGGACTGCCGCGGTCAGTATCTGTTTTAGACTCTGGAATAAAAGCTCTCCAAGGTCAGTTGGAGCCTGCCTGCAAAGTGGCAGCCCAGCATGTGGAAGGCAAATGGTCATGTGTTGTGAGGAGAACACACCCCTATCCTTCCAGTGGTTACCCGTTTTCTTTAGTGATTCTGGCTGCCTTACCTTGTTCAGTGCCCCAGCAGCGTGAACAGGAACTCCTTTCTGGAGTTTCTGCCATCTCAGAGGCCTACTGCTTCTCCACCTCACATTTCCTGGGAGGTATGTAAATTCAGCTGCCCCCAAACATGTTTGAGTCCCTTAACCCCTCCTGAGAATGAACATCCTTCAGGATGATCTTTGGACCACCGTGGGAATCAGTTTCTCTGATGTGGCTCTCACCTGAGTGACGTGAAAGTCAATCTCTTTGTCTTTGTACTGGTTAAGGAGCCACGGGACCTGGCCCAGGGCGTATTCACAGAGGTCTTCCCGATGGAGCAGCAAGCTCACTGTGGGGCCGTGAGCCTTAATGATGGCCAAAATCTGCAGAGGCAGCAGATACTTAGGAAAAGTATAATACTTTATCATACTTTACATAAGCATAATATACTTATGTCTATTAAAGCATATTATATTTGTGTATATTATACATATTATGTATATTTATTTAAAGTATAATATATAACTATATATTAATAATATAAGATATATAATAACTATTATGCTTCACATAAGTACATAATAAAATATTTCACTATGCTTTTTGTACATTTCTCAGTATAGTACTCTTGCCTGGAAGGTCCCATGTGTGGAGGAGCCTGGTGGGCTGCAGTCCATGGGGCTGCTGAGGGTCAGACAATACTGAGCGACTTCACTTTCACTTTTCACTTTCATGCATTGGAGAAGGAAATGGCAACCCACTCCAGTGTTCTTGCCTGGAGAATCCCAGGGACAGGGGAGCCTGGAGGGCTGCTGTCCATGGGGTCACACCGAGTTGGACATAACTGAAGCGACTTAGCAGCAACAGCAGCAGCAGTATACCAGGAAGAGATTTTGTCAGTTCAGTCGCTCAGTCATGTCCGACTCTTTGCTATGCCATGAATTTCAGCACGCCAGGCCTATTGAGTGTAGCACTTTCACAGCATCATCTTTCAGGATTCGAAATAGCTCAACTGGAATTCCATCACCTCCACTAGCTTTGTTCGTATTGATGCTTTCTAAGGCCCACTTGACTTCACATTCCATGATGTCTGGAAGAGCTTTCAGTTTCAGTTCAGTTGCTCAGTCGTGTCCGACTCTTTGCGACCCGCAGCACGCCAGGCCTCCCTGTCCATCATCAACTCCCAGAGTTCACTCGGACTCACGTACATCGAGTCAGTGATGCCATCCAGCCATCTCATCCTCTGTCATCCCCTTTCCTCCTGCATCCAACCCCTNCAGTTCAGTTGCTCAGTCGTGTCCGACTCTTTGCGACCCGCAGCACGCCAGGCCTCCCTGTCCATCATCAACTCCCAGAGTTCACTCGGACTCACGTACATCGAGTCAGTGATGCCATCCAGCCATCTCATCCTCTGTCATCCCCTTTCCTCCTGCATCCAACCCCTTCCAGCATCAGTCTTTTCTAATGAGTCAACTGTTTCCATGAGGTGGCCAAAGTACTGGAGCTTCAGCTTTAGCCTCATTCCTTCCAAAGAACACCCAGGACTGATCTCCCTTTAGAATGGACTGGTTGGATCTCCTTGCAGTCCAAGGGACTCTCAAGAGTCTTCTCCNTGCTTCTGTTAGGTCCACACCATTTCTGTCCTTTATCGAGCCCATCTTTGCATGAAATGTTCCCTTGGTAACTCTAATTTTTTTGAAGAGATCGCTAGTCTTAGATACCATTTAAAGGCTTTGTCTTGTTATTAAACTCCTATGATGCTGGAATGGTGAATTTAAAAAAGTATTTATTTATTTGACTGCCTCAGGTCTTTGTTGCATCATGTGGGATCTTTCCTTGGGTCGCCCGAGTCTCTAGTTGTGGCCCACAGGCTCCAAAGCAGTTGGGTTCAGTGCATGCAGCACTTGGACTTAGTTACTCCATGGTGTATGGCATGTTGTTTCCCCCATCAGGGATCAAACCCATATGACCTCCATTACAAATCAGATTCTTAACCACTAGGCTATCAGAGAAATCTCTGGAATGCTGAATTTCATCACTTGATTATCCATTTTCTACCAGCATCCAAAAACATTTTACCAGATGTATGACTGGATTTCTCCAGTAAACACTTTCTCCTTTGCAGTCATCTGAGTGAAAAGAATTTTCCGATAGTATTATTTAAACCTTAGAAGCATATTTATTTTCCTAGATCACTTGTATGTGGTTCCCTAGCAAAGAATGAATGAAATATCCTTGTTAGGCATGGAGCATGTGGTGGACATGCCTGGATGCACGGCAAAACTGGGAGGCCAGGCCGAGTGATTATATATTGTTAACGTGGATGCTATTGTCAAATTTTCTGTAGCTGTGGCACAACAATATAGCTGTTCTAAGGGTTTGTAGTGTGGTGGAGGGAGATGGCAGGGTAGAAGGACATGCGCTCATCTTCTCCCGTGAGAACTCCAAAATTACAACTTGCTGCTGAACACCCATTGCCAGAAGAATGTTGGATCTCACCAAAAAAAGATACCTCACGCCCAAGGGCAAATGAGAATCCCCAGAAAGATGGTAGGAGGGTCAAAATCATTTGGAACCAAACCCCGTACCCTCCAGAGACACTTGGAGGGTTCAAACAAACTTTGTGTGCGCCAGGACCCAGAGACCCAACAGAGACTGAGCCAGATCTGTGTTTGAGTGTCTCCTGCGGAGGTATGGGTCAGCCATGGCCTGCCGCAGGGGCAGAGGCTCTGGGTGCAGCAGACCTGGGTGTGCTCTCATAAGCCCTCTTGGAGGAGGTCGCCATTAACCCCACCAGAGAGCCACCAGAACTTACACAGGACTTGGGAAACGGACTCTTGGAGGACACAAAGAAAAACTTGTGTGCACCAGGACCCAATAGAAAGGAGCAGTGGCCCCTCAAGAGACTGACCAGACTTGCCTGTGAGTGTCCAGGAGTCTCGGGTGCAGGCATGTGTCGGTGGTGGCCTGCTGCAGGGTCAGGGACTCTGAGTGCAGCAGTGCATGCATGGGACCTTTTGAAGGAGGTCATTATCTTCATTACCTCCACCATAGTTTGGCCTCAGGTCAAACAACAGGGAGGGAACACAGCCGCACCCACCAACTGAAAACTGGATTAAAGATTTACTGAGGATGGCCCAGTGCATCAGAACAAGACCCAGTTTCCTCCTCAGTCAGTCAGGAAGCTTCCGTAAGCTTCTTATCCTTCTCCATCAGAGCACTAACAGAATGAAAACCACAATCACAGAAAACTAGTCAGACTGATCACATGGACCACAGGGTTGTCTAACTCAATGAAACTATGAGCCATGCTGTATAGGGCTACCCAAGATGGACAGATCATGGTGGAGGGTTCTGCCAAAATGTGGTTTTCCTTCTAATCCCAAAGAAAGGCAATGCCAAAGAATGCTCAAACACCACATAGTTGCACTCGTCTTATACACTAGCTAAGTAATGCTCAAAATTCTCCAAGGCAGGTTTCAGGAGTATGTGAACCATGAAATTCCAGATGTTCAAGCTGGATTTAGAAAAGGCAGAGGAACCAGAGATCAGATTGCCAACATCTGTTGGATCATTGAAAAATCATGAGAGTTCCAGAATGACATCTACTTCTGCTTTATTGGCTTTATGCCAAAGGCTTTGACTGTGTGGATTACACAAACTGTGGAAAACTCTGAAAGAGATGGGAATACCAGACCACCTTACCTGCCTCCTGAGAAATGTGTATGCAGGNCAGATTGCCAACATCTGTTGGATCATTGAAAAATCATGAGAGTTCCAGAATGACATCTACTTCTGCTTTATTGGCTTTATGCCAAAGGCTTTGACTGTGTGGATTACACAAACTGTGGAAAACTCTGAAAGAGATGGGAATACCAGACCACCTTACCTGCCTCCTGAGAAATGTGTATGCAGGTCAAGAAGTAACAGTTAGAACTGGACATGGAACAATATGTTGTTCCAAATCAGGAAAGGAGTATGTCAAGGCTGTGTATTGTCACCCTGCTTATTAACTTATATTCAGAGTATGTCATGTGACATTCTGGGCTGGATGAAGCACAAGCTGGAATCAAGATTCCTGGGAGAAATATCAATAACCTCAGAGATGCAGATGACACCACTGTTACGGCAAAAAGCAAAGAAAAGCAAAAGAGCTCTTGATGAAAGTGAAAGAGGCGAGTGAAAAGTTGGCTTAAAACTCAACATTCAGAAACGAAGGTCAAGGCATCTGGTCCCATCACTTCATTGCAAAGAGATGAGGAACAATGAAAACAGTGACAGACTTTATTTTTGGGGACTCCAAAATCACTGCAGATGGTGCCTGCAGCCATGAGATTAAAAGAGACTTGCTCCTTGGAAGAAAAGCTATGACCAAACTGGATAGCATATTCAAAAGCAGAGACATTACTTTGCCAACAAAAGTCTGTCTAGTCAAAGCTATGATTTTTCCAGTAGTCCTGTATGGATGTGAGAGTTGGACTATAAAGAAAGCTGANTTCAGCTTTAGCATCATTCCTTCCAAAGAAATCCCAGGGCTGATCTCCTTCAGAATGGACTGGTTGGATCTCCTTGCAGTCCAAGGGACTCTCAAGAGTCTTCTCCAACACCACAGTTCAAAAGCATCAATTCTTTGGCACTCAGCCTTCTTCACAGTCCAACTCTCCTCTCTTTCTAATGGTCAGTTTATTTTACTATATTAACAAATTTGTTAAAAACTTGTTCTCTTTCTTTATTTTTTAAATTACAAAAGTATGATAATAACACAGTTACAGGAGACTTGGAAAATACTGAACAATGTTACATGTAGTTCCACTATATATTACAATTATTTTTTAAGTAAATAAATTAAGATTTTAAATTGGAGTTTCAATATTAAACCAGCAAAAATTAATAGAATATACAGAAAAGTAGAAGGCTATAGTAGATCTGAAAAGCACCATGCGCCAATCAACATAATTAAGGTTTAAATAATTTTCACACAATAGTAGGATACAAATTCTATTCAAGTTCCCACAGACTAAATTTTATTTAATTAAAATTTTTTCATGAAAAATATGTGATTTTCTTCAGTATTCCTCTGAATATCATTATTATTCTGAATATTATTAAACACCATGGTGGTTAAAATGTCAATAATCTAGAAAATTTACTTATAAGTTTATTTTATAAACAATGTGAATTTTTTGGGGGGTTTCTTTTTAAGTGAACTTTTATTGGGGTATAGTTGCTCTACAATATTGTGTTAGTTTCTGCTGTACAGGAAGATGGATCAACCATATGTATATCTCCTTCCTTTTGGACTTCCTTCCCATTCAAGTCACCACAGTGAATTAAGTAGAGCTCCCTGTGCTCTACAACTAATGAGATATACTAACAAATTAAAAATCTCCCTGATGTGAAAAATTCTTTGATTCCATATCACTTCAACCCCACTGTTATCCTCACCCATTCTCTTTCTCTTTTCTTGCTTGCATATCAAAGTTTATTGAAGGAGTGGTCTGTCTTTGCTATCTCCACTCCCTACCTTCCATTTATTTCTCAGTCCACAATACTCTGGCCTCCATATGACATGAAAAGTGAACCTGCACAAAATATAAATGCAATATATATTGCATAAAAATTTAGAAACCACAAAAATTAGGATGAAGCACAAAACATAGTACTCACAGTACTCATGTATAGGCACTATTTGGTGTGTTTTTAATACATCTTTTCTTTACTTGACCTTTTCCTTTCTCTCTTTTTCTCTATGTATTTTAATTTCTTAAAAACTGACATCATTCTTTAATCTATAGTTCTATATTCTGCTTTCTCTACCTAATATTATATAATTTTTATCTATTAGCTACTTTTTTCTATAGAGCAAACCATCTCAAAAGTTAGTGGCAGTCACAGAAAGGAATAAAATTGTGTCATTTGTAGTGATGTGGATGAACCTAGAGTCTGTTATGCAGAGTGAAGTCAGAAAGAGGAAAACTCTTTGCATATTGTATATTGTAATATACCATGCAATAATATTGTATATTAAAACATATACTTGGAATCTAGAAAAATGGCGCCAATGGACCTATTTGCAGGACAGGAATTGAGATGCAGATGTAGAGAACAGACTTGTGGGCAAAACGGGGGAAGGAGAGAATTGGATGGACTGAGAGACTAGCATAGACATATAGACACAACCTTGCATAAAACAAATAGCTTTTGAGAAGCTGCTGTCTAGCACAGGGATGTCAGCTCAGTGCTCTCGGATGACCTACAGGGGTGGGATGGGATGGGAGAGAGGTTCAAGTGGGAGGGAATATATGCATACACATATCTGATTCATGTTATTATACAGCAGAAGCTAACAACACTGTAAAGCAATCATACTCCAATTTAAAAATAAAGAAATTTAAAAAAACTTAGTGGCTAATAACAATAATCATTTATTTCTCTTAAGACTGTATGTCAGCTGAGAGGTGGTTCTACCACATTTCCACGCAGTGGACATGTTTCAAGATTTTCCTTATTTGAGCACCATAACAATGGCCTCTGTAGATCTGTCTTTGCTTTTTGAAAGTCACTCCTTAGTTTCTAAGATCTCATTATTCTTAAGTCCTCCCAAGTTTTCGTATTTCTTAATAAACATCCTGTGTAGAATTCAGGGCTCTTTATTCTGTTGGCCAAGATCACTATTTGGGTTTCTTTTGTTTCCGCCTCTTTATATTCGTGTTCCTCACCCTAACTTCCCCTCCTCTCACTTAACTCACTCAAGTGCTGCGTCATCCCATCTCCAACCTTTGCTTCAATGAGTCTTCCCCTCTTTAGTGACGATAGTAAATGACTTCATAGGCTGCGAGCTCAGTTCTAGTGCCACGGCCTTTCTAGTACTCATTGGGTGTTAAGTGTTTCTCTCCCTGTGCTCTCTTATTCCTTTGTGCACCTTCTTATTACTTGCCTAACTTTTGTAGTGAGCAAATTTGAACTGCATTTTGCTTTTCAAGTGGCTTCCATAAAACACCTCTACAGAGTATTTTAAAAATTTCATGTTTTTTTTTAATGATTTCACCATCCCAGCATGTTAAAAAAAAATAATAGCTCAAAATATAAAGAAGAAGCTATAGAAGGTAGCTAAATGTTAAATCTTTTATAATATAGTAATAAAGAGATTAAAATAAAATATAAATTAGCATACTTAAAAAATTATAGCAATTAAGCAAGATTAGGATGGGATTATATATATGAATGCACTTTGTAATCTATTCTTTATAAGGCATTACACTATTAGGAGATGGTCAGTCTCATTCTTTAGATGTCATTTTAACTCACTGTGATAGTCATAGACACAGCAAATTTCTGTGGACTGGTGTTTTTCCTAATCAGTGACTCAGTCCAAATATGGGTTATGTGGAGAAGGAAATGGCAACCCACTCCAGTGTTCTTGCCTGGAGAATCCCAGGGACGGGGGAGCCTGGTGGGCTGCCGTCTATGGGGTTGCGCAGAGTCAGACACGACTGAAGTGACTTAGTAGTAGTAGTATAGCTAACATTTCATATATTTTGCTCATTTTAGTTATTTATTGTTCTCTTTACACATAGGCATGTCAGTTCCGTGAGAGTGGGTATTTGGGTCTGTTTAATCTCTGCTATATCTCCAGTAGGTGGAATGATATCTGACGTGTCATGGGGACTCAACAAATATTAGTTGAAATAAACAAGTAAATAGTGAGTTGAAGCAGGAAAAAAAAAGACTTAATAAACCAGATAAAATACAACCCATCACTTTCCAAAAGAACTGAGATGAATTATCATGTTAAAAAGAGAAGAGGAACTTCAATCGGGATGCGAGGAGACCTAGCTGGAGTCATACTGAGCCTCACTCACTTGCGTGGGTGAGGTCGTGGAGGCCCACTTGTCCATGATATACCGGAACAGCATGAAGATCTTGTCAGAGAGGCGGTTGGCATCCAACCTGGGGTAGGGGAAATCTCTCCAGTGGTTGACATACTTGTAAATGGCTCTGCTGAACTTCTCTAGGGCTGCATTTAAAAACAACCACAGACTGAGAAAAATATCAAGAGGCGATGGGCCATAATATAATCTGAGAAGAGCATACTGATGATTAACAAATGTGTATTAATTGTTATAAAATCTATAACAGTACCAAATGAATTTATAAAAAAGTGCTCCAGCCACTTTAGTGAAATGTAAATTAAAACCATTATGAGATACTGCAATATACCATCCAGAATTACTATCATTTCAGACAGTGTCAAGTATTGACAAGACTAAGGTACAGCTGGTATTTTGACATTTTGCTAGTGAGAGTATGAACTGCTGCAAACACTTTAGAGAATGGTTTGACATTATCAACCAAAGTTGAATATGCTTTGTCTAAGACTTAGAAATTCTGCTCTGAGGTGTATAGCCCTTAGATATGCATACATATAGGCACTAAAAACCTTGTACAAGAATGTTTCTATTCACTTTTTGGTAACAGCTTCAAACAAAAAACAATCCAAATTATTTGTCAACATGTAGGATGGAAAAGCTATCATATAGACATGTAACTGTAAACAGAGATGAAAATGGACTCCATGGACACAAAACAACATGCATGAATCTCACAAATAGGCAAAGTTAACCTGTGGTATTAGAATCCACAATTGTGGTTACTCTTGGAGAGGATGGAGAGGGTGATGATTGGGAAGAAAGATGAAGGGCGCCTCTAAGGAGCTAGTAATGTTCCATTTGAGTGGAGGTCAAATGGATGGCTGACTTTGTGACAACTCAGCACTTTGTATACTTATGGTAATTATGTTTTTCTCCATGTACATTTTACTTTAATAAAACTTGAAAATCTTGAGCCTGCAAAAATCATATATATTTGCATCAAGTCATTAAATAATTGTTTTCTCCTTCAGCTCCTCATGCTATCCCTTGTATTAGATAGTAAAAAATTACAGTTTACTCTCTCAAGGGTGTGTCACACAATACTATGGGAAAGACACTGAGTATCTTAGCTTTAGAACCGGTCATTTATTGGTTTATTCCTCCCCCTCCAGACTCTCTCATATAATCTCATGTTACATTTTCTCAAATTTATTTTGTGCGTGTGGTATACATACCTTCTTTGTTGGTATTCTGAAACAACAAACACAACATCTGTTTCTTTGCTGATTGATTGCACAGCTAGGTGGATGGCTATTAAATTGTATATATTTTCTTTATAGTACAGACATGTAACCTTAACTGGAAGTCAGGCAAAGGTTGCTTTAGGACCAAAGAGCACTTAGATAACTTTGTAATACACAGATAAGAATTCCCTTATTCATTGCATTGTGATTTCTGATTTTATTTTCTTTTACCTTCTTGGTTATTAATACTGGAGGTAGAAATGCACTTAGAGGCATCAAATGTTGTTTTGCTGGAACACAATGTTAACTGTGATGGTAAGTAGGGAAAATAAAAAAATATGGAAAACTGCTAATCTAGTATAGTAGTTTGAGTCCTTTACTTAGACTGTCATACTTCACATCTTGTCTCTGCCAAGTATTGGCTATGTGATTGCTGGCAAGCTGCTTAATCTTTCTAAGCCTCAATTTCTCATCTGTAAAATGAACTGAAATAGTTATATACTCAATGCAGTAACTGTGAGGGTTAAATGAAATAATAATCTAAAAATACCCACAGCAGTACCCAGGTAGATAGTAAATTCTCAATATTTATCAGGTACAAATCTTACCTTCACTGAGGACAGACAAGAAGAAATGGGCAAAATATAGCAGAGAAGACTTGGATGATAAGACATTTCTGACAGCACAGGCCTTAAAATACTATAAAATAATAGTCACAGAGATGTCAGTGGTGGAAGGAATCTCAGCAGTCACTTCACTTGTTGTTTTAAGAGGTGAAATTGAGGTTGAGAGAAGGACAGAATCACCTGATGGCTCAGTGACCAATCAGAGGAGAGAGTCCAGGTCTTCAGACTCATCCAAGAAGCCTCTTATTGTGCAGAGAACGCTCTTTCCAGGAACTGAAGGGCATGTCATTCTCTGCAGACTGTTTATTACTATATGTGTCTTTCAGTTTTGGGGTAGAAGGGACTTGTGACCATATTTTTTTTACCCATTTTCCTTGATTTTATGATTGCTTGTGTTTTTATTAGATTGTTAACTTATCATTTTCACAATATTGCATTACAAAGAGATACCAAAATTTAGCCCATGGCTAAGAGCTAGTAAGATCTCATAATCACTAGAGAAAGTGTGGTCCAGTTGAAAAAAGGAGACTAGTAGAAACTGACTACGTAGGACAGTAGAAAGAATATGGACTGGGTAGTCATATAGATCTGAATGCCACCTCTCCATCACATTGACTGTTATGACTATGAGAGAAAATCGCATAACTCCCTTGATTCAGTTTCTCATCTGTAAAATGGGCTAATAGTACTTTGTAGAATTGCAATGAGGATTAATAAGGGTAACTCCTGGCAGAAGGCCTTCCATATGGAAGGCCCTCAGTAAAGGGCAGATACTATTACTAGAAAGGACAAGAGTAAAAGGAAAAATAAGACATTTGCTCCACTTATAGTCTGGTCTTAACAAAGGGGAAACCACAGGGATACCCACCAACACAGAAAGTGCCTTTCATCCTCTCTTCCTCGGTCAGCCTGAGCATGGTTTGCATGGTGAGCAGGGTCATCATCATGAAGGGAATACTCTGGGACACTGCAGGGAGGGCACAAGAGGAAGTTCTGTCCCAGCTCTGCAAACCATCATCAGCTAACAAGCCTTTCAAAGCAAATGAGGTGCGGTGGGAAGCCATTCTGCCCCATGCCCACCTCCCAATGCCAGGCTGTACAGTAAGTCTCCTACATATGAATCTTCACATTGCAAACTTCCAATGATGAGAATGTGCAATTGCATGTCCAGTCTTACGTTAGTTCATGTGTCTGGTATACAATGTCGTGTGCAAGTAGATATGTTCTTTACCGTCCAGTACTGTAGACAATACAGAAGTACAGTGGTTTTATTCCAAGCCCATCATGTCTGGAAGCAAGCACAAAAGCTGTGGTGATGTAGCTTGGGATTATTGTACTTTTCAATGTACTGTACAGTAAGATTAAAATATTTTTTCACATTTTGTGTTCATTTTTTATGTATTATTTTTGTGAAAATTATTATAAACCTATTACAGTACAGTACTATACAGCCGATCATGCTAGGCTAATTTTGTTGGACTGAAAGAACAAACTGGGCTTACAAACATGCTCTTGGAATGGAATTCAGTCACATCTGGGAGACTTACTGTAGTTAGAGCACCTTAAAATAAGGTGCTTTCTATCAGTTGTCTGTACCTGTTGCTTCATAGCAATTATTTAGTTGGATAATTATTTCATTAATGTTCATCCCTCCCACCAGAACTTGCCTGTATCCCCAGGGCCTAGCACAGGTGATAGTTGCTCAATAAATATCTGTTAAATAAAGTAGTTTAGAAAAAAACATCCTAGGAAACCCTTACTTCATGTAAAAGTTGAGTGGTTTACAGAATATGGCTTGTGGAAAATGTGCTTCTGCAAACACAAAGCCAGATGAAAGGAAAGGTGAGGGTGGGAGAAAGAATCTAGCCAAATTCAGAGCAGCGTGGACCCATGACTGGCGAGCGGACCCATTCAAGCTCACAAACAGTAGCCCAGACGTTGCTGTCAGTATTTCTTTAGTAGTGAAGGAAGTAGAAGAGACCCCCCCCCCACTCCCTGATGTTTGCTCCCGTTTGGGTTTAGACAATTAAAATGATGGTTTCCCAGGGAAAATGTAGAGGCTATTCCTTCCGTACCGTAGCTGGTTGCCAGTTCAGCCAGGGCAAGCACAACGAACTCGTTTGGTAGCTCCAGAATCCTGAAGTTACTTTGTACTTCATACATTACAGAGTTGAAGTCATGTGCAGCAAGAGACACCAATACCTCCCCAGCTAGCATTCTGACTTCTCTGAGGATCTGAAGAAGGAAAGGAAAATATCAATAACAGCCAGCAAGGATCAGCAGAGGGGAAATAGTTGAGATGATATTTATAAGCTCTCTACCTTTTCAATCAAGGGAGAACAGGCTGTTACAAACCATGTGTGGAAGACTCTAGGGTAGATGTCAGCAGCTGGGAAGCAGAGGTAATTCAAAAGCACCTCAAAGCCAGGTTTTCACAGAGTTCTTATAACCTCGAGGCAATGCATATTTTCTACCTAATTAATCAGGTACCATGAACTTAAGATTTATGTTTAAGTGATATGAATTACTGAAGGGAATGGAGAAAGAAAAATGGGCTGGGAGTCCAGAGCTTTGAGTTTTAGTATTGTCTTGATCTAATTATTCTTAATGGAGATATTTGGAGGGGCCTTTGCTTTTGGTAATGGTGAATGAAGTCAATTTGATCCATTTTCCTGCTGAGGAAAAGAAAAAGTGCTGGGCAAGATATTTAAAAATATACTCATAGAAACATCAAAGACAATCACAATATAAGGTGGAATGAATTACTGAATTGAAATCTGGACAAGACTGGAAATCCAGAGGTATAAACCCTGCCTTTGGGACTGCTTTGCAGCTTTTCGGGACAATAGTCAGAATTCAGGGCCAACCAAAATTGAGACCCTGGTCATCCTATGTTTTAACTTTTGGGCTTAAGACCCCAAAGGGCTGCATTGATATGGAAGATTAGATTGGCTCTCCATGGACTATTGAGTCATGGACGTTGCCCAGAAAAATCCCAAGCCCTGAAATTAGATTCCTTGTGCCTTAGCAGGTAAACAAGTAAAAATCCTTTCTGGAAGGAAATAATGTAAGACTCAAACTACTTCTACAAATAATTTTTCAGATACAATGCCTAGTATACATGGACAATTAGACATATGAAGAGATAGGAATTCACATGGGAACCAAGAAATTGGGGTTCTAGTTTATTCATTCTGTTGATATTCATTCAGCTGTGTTACTTTGCAAGCAGTCTCTCTAAGCACCAACTTCCTCATCTAAAAGTGAATGGGATATTACTTCTAAAACTTTTCAAAGCTCTACCTGGGTTTCCTCATCTGTGATGGGGTAAATAATATCCAAGTTACCATGAAAACCAAATAGAAGTGATCTATGGTCCTTGTAGTGACGCAGAAAATGTTTATGGATGTCTACATGGGCGCAGTTGCATCACATAAAGACCTGTTACTGGCCCTGACACGGATGCATCATTAAGGATCAAACTTACATTGTCATCTCTCATGTCCTTAGAAGCATAATAAATCAACCTTTGGACAATTGCATCATCCAAGATGTCGGTATTCTGAATAATGGAAGTGAGGTGACCATAAATGTCTTCCTGTGAACATACAAAGTTATACACAGAAATTTGAGTTGCAAAACTAAAAGAGTCAGATAATGTCCAGATGAATAATGCCATTAAACTAAGCAATGTATCCCTACGAGATTTTATATATTCTAACTCAGGCTTCCTTAACATAATATGGGCTTCCCAGATGGCACAGTGGTAACAAATCTGCCTGCCAATGAGGGAGACCCAAGAGACGTGGGTTCGGTCCCTGGGTCTGGAAAATTCCCTGGAGTAGGAAATGGCAACCCATTCCAGTATTCTTGCTTGGAAAATTCCAAGGACAGAGGAGCCTGGCAGGCTACAGTCCACAGTGTAGCAAAGAAGTGAACATGATTGAGCCTACTCGCACACTTAACATAATATACATCTTTAGGAATCAAGGGCTTATAGGTAAAGCAAAGCTCATTCTAAAACCTGTTTTAATATAACTATATTTCTAAGGCAATATCTACCTGAAGGCAGGAATGGGCTACTTGACATACTAAAGTCTCTTGAAATTCTCAGTTGTGGGGCCCTCAGGGCGATGGAAATGCCCATCACCCTAACTGTTGCTTTTACTACCAAAGAGCACCTATAGCATTAAGGAATATGATGTGATTCCCAAAGAGGCTGCAAAGTTATGCAACTTATTCCTAAAGGGGATTTGTAAGCCCTTACTTCATCTATGCCTTTGTGGAAGAGAAGTTGTGAGCTCCTCTCCACAGAGCTGCAGCCTCTGGGAACTACATGGCTTGAGCAGATGTATGTGAGGGCTCTTCTTAATCTCTTAGTGGCCACAAGGCCTTTGGAAGATGAGAGACTGGTCTTCTGAAATCTCCAAGAGCCTCAGGCATGTTACCTTGAGGTACTATGCCTGTGTTTAAGGTGTGAGATATCTCACTTTGCGTACAGGATTCTAATATGGAGGCAGGGTTGAGAACCACTGGATTAAGAGATAAAGGTGTAGGCACTGCCCTTCACAGGGAGGTTACATTGAATGATGATTAGGAGCATTATTTTGGAGTCAAATGGGCTTGTCTACCTTTCTCAAGCATGTTACTTCTCTGGGCCTCATTTTTCTTAGCTGTCAAATGGAAATAACAATACCAATATCACAAAGCTGTGAGGAGTGAGCATAATACAATGTATTATTGTTTGGAAAGAATCAAGTGCCCTAGATAAGTGTTCTATGAAGGATAGCATTGTTATTTTACAAAATGTTACTAAAGCCAGAAAAACCTTCAAATCTCAGAGAAATCCATCTCTATTGTGAAATAGCACTACAGATGGATCGAGGCTGTCCGTTGTTCTGTCGTTAAGTGCTGTCCTTCTCTCTGTGACCTCATGGACTGCAGCACACCTGTCCCTCACTGTCTCCCGGAGTTTGCTCAAACTCATGTCCATCGAGTCCATGATGGACACACCACATCATCCTCTGTCACCCCCTTCTCCTGCCTTCAACCTTTCCCAACATCAGGATCTTTTCCAGTGAGTCAGTTCTTACTAGCAGGTGGCCAAAGTGTTGGTGCCTCAGCTTCAGCCTCATTCCTTCCAGTGAATTACTCAGGGTTGATTTCCTTTAGGATTGACTGGTTTGATCTTTAGGAATTTTATCACAGGAGCCCTCAAATTCCTTGCAGGTCATTTGGTCCTGTCCAAAATATCCATAAAACATTTGGTCTGCACCAAAAAATGTCTGCTAACCCTCAGAGTACACAGAAATAGGCTCTAACCCACGTGGATGTGACTCTGACATCCCCCTCTTTCCACATCTATCTGCATAAGGATATGGAAGGGGACATTCTTTTGCTAGCTTCTACAACTGGATATTCTGAATCCTCAAATGCCAAGTGTCATGGTGGAAACATTAAAATGACTGCCATGAAAAGTGCATTTTCTGAAAAACTGAATACCACTTAAGAAGCTAGAAAGAAAAGAAGTTGAAGCAAAGAAGGATGCAGATGAAATGTTGCAGTAACTGGACTAGAAAAAGTGAATGGGGAAGAGATTTTTCTGTTTTCCTTACCTTGCTAATATTATCTTCCTTGTTCAGCATGCCAAGAGTGAGGTTAATATCTCCCAAAATCTCTAAAATGGATGGGAAAAGAATTAAATATGGCAAAACCCAATACAACATTGTAAACATTAAAAAACACAAACACATGCTGATGCCCTCCTGTTAATTACTTTGCAGTGTTCACTTCTCTCTCCTTCTCTTTACCTCCTTCTCTTTCTCTCCTTCTCTGTCTCTCTCCTCTCTTCTTTCCTTCTCTCTCCCTCTCTCCCTTCCTCCTACTTTTCTCCTCTTCCCTCTTGACTGCCAGCTCTTTGATGGCAGGAACAGTGTCATGTATATTTCATATACTTGACAATAGAAGATGCTTTGTATTTTTTCTTCAAAACCTCAATTAAACACGGAGGGGAAGACACAAGATGCTATGCTCCAGTTTATCCCTCCAGTCATGTAGGTATCACTCTATATCCTCTTCAGCAAGGCTCAGCTCTCAGATCCCATGCACTGAGCCCCTGTAGGCCTGACTTGAGTAGGGGAAGGCAGGAGTGTAATAGAGCTGGTTATTTTCTACCTCCTTCCTCTGTGCTCCCCTCCATCCTATTTATTCACAGCCTCTTTTTCTCTGACTTCCCTTCTGGGCCTGCCAGCTCTTCTGGTACCATGCTCATGCAACCTTGTTCTTTTCTGAAAATGATCCAAATATTTTTGACTTGCACATTCCAGGAATTATTTGAATAAAGCACATTGGAAAGCTGAAAAGACATATTTGAGTCAAGGGAACTGAGAAATTTCACACCACATGGCAAGTTGGTAGGAGGGATCTTTTTGGATATAATGATTTTCCACAAGCCTCCAAATCAAACAACATCACCCTTTCATACCGTCGTTTTTGGCAAAGCGGAATATTTCCAAAGGACTCTGCCAGCACTGAAGATTAAACAAGAAACTGCCTTTGTGTTGTAGCCACTTTCTCTTCAAATAGACTATACATTTTTAAAGAGGTAAAACACAATCATCTCTCAGGCTCCCAGTCCATCATTGGTCCTTTATAATTATAATTTATAATCTGGTGATTTTTCTTATTTTGGAATAAAGGGAGAGTAGAGAGAAACAATCTTACTTTAATATAATTTTTCATAAAACCTTTTCAGGTGTACAGATCTCCCTCAATCATGCTCACTATTCCCCACCATATGTATACGGTCGCACAGACACAAAATATCTAACTCCTCAGGGTCCAGTGATGCTTACCTGCAGATTCCTCCATGTCCTCAGCCATGTCTTGGCTGTTTCAGGCTCTCTAAGAGACAGCACCTAAGTAACAGAAACAGTAAGGCTAACAAGTCCAAGAAACAGATTTGCAATTTTCTCACATAAGGCTCACATAAGGGTCTCTAAATGAAAGTCCCTCCACCACTCGACTGGCACAATGCTCTGGAAACTTCCAGCGATGGGCTGCTGCTAAGGAAGATGAAGCTGTATTCTACCACTGGGACATTTTCTTGCTTCTGAGCTCCTGCTGACCAACAAAATGGCTTCATCTCACCAAATAGTGTCCTTTTGGTGGAGACCAGAGTATCTGAGAAGGAAGAAATTAGAGACTGAAACTCAAACCATTTTGGTAGACCAAAGGAGTTCTTCTCCTTAAACGTGGGTCCATTGATCACAAATTTGGAAATTGTTTTCAGTGGTCACTTTACTGGCCTGCTGTTGGTCAAAATTTTATGGTGACCTTGTTGATTGTTCTACCTGGTGAAAGTCAGTCATACAAACTAGCCATGGTCAGTGGACTGGAATGCCCACCACGGGCAGTTGAATGGAATGTCCAACTGACAGCAGGAGAGCCCAGACCTCCTCAGCCTCCCTCCCCACTCCCTCTGTCACTGACTTGATCTGGATACTGCCCTCACTCCAGGCTCAGGCTTTTTTGCTCTGACTTCATTCTCTCTTATTTTCAAGTCATTCTTTATCCAGATCTCTTGGCTATAATACTTTCAACTTTACTAGTACTTCAGTCTGTTCTCCCCGCTCTGGCGAACTTAAATCTATTCACAATTTTCAGTGTATGTCCAGATTGTATGTTAAGGTGGTAGATGTCAGAGGAAGTAGGACTGGGGTGCCAGCAGTCTGTAGGTCTGGGTGTGAAAGGGGCTGAGGAGAGGGGCCCAGGACAAGTCTCAGCTACTGCTGCCTTTCCAGCTATCTTCCCTTCATTAAGGATATTTCAGATTCCAAGGCTGGATGCTTTCGCCTAAACCTTTGGATTCCTTGTCCTTCTTATAGGTATTTTCACTCTGGATCTGTTACAGAGGTCTTCAGTAGGCTGGTGATTAGAAGCATTGTCAGCTTCCCAAGTCACTATCACTGTTTCTCAAAGTGTGGTCCACAAGTGTGTTATATCAGGAATCACCTGTCCTTATTTAAAAATGTCCATCCCCAGGGACACTTCATACCTGGTAAATTACAAAGGGGCTTGGAATTTGTATTTTTAATGAGTACCCTGACTGATTCTTAAAGTCCACTAAAGTCTGAGATGCACTTGCCAAGATCTTTGTGCAATCACCTGTTCATGGTTAATTGAAAATTTAGCACTTACCTGGAGGGTCTTCATTGTGTTTTGGTGAGAATAGCAGCTGCTCATCTTCAGAACAATGACTCACTCACCCACGGGAGGAAAGGCTAAGAATTAGTGGGTTGGAGAGGTGATGAGGTGATGAGAGGAAACCCGAATCTCTTAATGTCTTATAGCGAAACAAAAATGTAGAAATGATATGCTTTTAGAATCTTAAAGAACACTGTGAAATAGAATCAATACTAAGGAAGACAGTGATTCAGGTGATTGTTACAATCAATTTCTTATTCTTTTCATGAATGGTGGCAAATGATTTTTTTGAGTGTCTGTACATAAAGATTTTCCTGATTTCACAGAGGTTAGGGAAGTTAGGAGATGATTGATTTATACTGACTTTGTAATTTATTCATCAGTGCAATCAAAACAACTTTTTGTTAAATGTTCCTTCAGATAAAGCAATTTACCCATAGATCTCTCTTTTCATAAAGTGGTGTTGCAGATATATTAAAAAAAAGTCATTTTCCTATTATTTCCTACTTTTTTGTGCTAGGCTAGCACAATATAGGTTTGATTTCTCTGAAGTCCTAGAAGCATGCTAAACGCTAATTCTTAAAGCTAATAGGATGGCATGTACTAACTAATGATCTATGGTTTCTAGATGTTTGATTGCAGGGGAGTTGATGTTCAACTTGCTAAAGAACTAGGGTGTCTCTCTGAGTATGGTGTAACCACCCCCTTTCAGTGTGACTTGTCAAATGATACCACTCAACCCTATGCGTACTATGGGAGCACTATGTTCCCAAATGGAGTGTTATTGGACAAGGATAATAATAAGGCAGTAAAGGAAAAATATAAGGCTATGTGAGAATGGATATGTGAAAATAATATAAAAATAGAAATGAAAATTTTATGAAAATCAAATTTTAAATTTTTGTGGTTTTAATGGTTTCATTATAGAGCACAATTACTTAAACCTTAACACAAATCCTTTTGTTATTTAAAAATGAAATATTGAATCTTATAAAAGATAACAAAAATGAAATTTAGGCTCTGAATTTTTGTTAGTTTCATGATATAAGCCTAATCCCTTGTACTCTAGTACCCAGAAGAGCAAGAAATATGAGTTGGTAATTTCACAGACAGATTAAATATGCCTTTGTTGTAAATAGTTTCCATTTTCCTCTTTTTATTTTCCCCTCCTTCTTTCCTTCTCTCTCCCCCCGTTGTTCTCCTTCTGCTCCTTTCCTCCTCTCTGGTCTCTCCTCTGTCTCTTGTTTCTCTTTCTTTGCTTTTTCTTCTTATAGTAAGCAATAACAACTAAAGAATCATGTCCAGTATAGTTCACTGTGGTTCAATTCAACACACATTTACTGTCTACTTGTTGGGCAAGAAGCTCCATGATGGAGGTGCTTGAACGTATCATGATGAGAGGCTATGTTGTAACCTCAAGGAACTTGCAATCAGAGGGGCAAAGCCACCTCACTGACACAACTGGCCGACAAATGATCCAGTATAGTGATAGTTACACTAAAGGCATAAACAAAGAGCCCAGATGGATTGTGAACTCTGTCCACAGAGCACCGGGGTAGTGCTTGAGATAGTCTATATGACAGTGGAGACGAGTCCTCTGAATAACATACAGAGAAACACGCTTCCTGTTTTTTCTAAGTAGAAGCCCACATACCTTCTAATTAACCTATTTTGTCATCAACATGAGTAGTAAACATAAGTAATAGCATTTCTTGATTTTTTATTCATTTAACAAGATTTAGACTGCTACTCTTTTCAATGCAAATATAAAGTATTCAGGCATGAAACTATGATAAAATATATATTCAAAATTCTTTCTTTCTTCAGAGCAGAATTCACATAGGAAACGAAAGTGAAATGAAGAAATAGTATGAGACTTGGAGTTTAGGAACTTGGAGTATGTCTAATCTGCTACAAATTAGTTGTCTTACTCAGGGAAAAATCAATCTCTCTGGACTGAATTTGAGTTTTTTAGTAGCAAAGGTGAAAGGATCTGATTAGTTAACCTGAAAATCTTTCCCTACAGGAAGCAACTTTGTCTTCACTTTCTCAGTAATACCAAAACCATGCCCAGTGTTGTTCTGCATTTCCAAACACTAAATGTATAAAGGGATGACAGAGGATAAGATGGTTGGATGGCATCACTGAATCAATGGACATGAGTCTGAGCAAACTGCAGGAGATGGTAAAGGACAGGAAAGCCTGGAGTGCTGCAGTCCATGGGGTCACAAAAAGTCAGACACGATTGAGCGACTGAACAACAAATGTATAAATGAATTGTTTAGGTTGCCCTTTTGTGGACAGGGAATTTCTCACCCTCTCCCCCACATAAACCCAGCACAGAACCTTCCTTCTTCCTTGCCCTGATGGCAGCAGTGATGCTGGGCAATGGTCCCCAACCTTTTTGGCACTAGAGACCGATTTCTTGAAAGACAATTTTTCCATGGACTGGGTCAGGGGGATGCTTTCAGGATTATTCAAACACATTACATATATTGTGCACTTTATTTCTATTATTATTATATAGCTCCGCCTCAGATTGTTAGGCATTGGATCCCGGAGGTTGGGGACCACTGATGTAGAGAGAGGAAGTTGTAGGAGCATCTAGGGATTGAATACAAGGTAACCATCGCTATGGACAGCAAGGGAAGGCACATGAACATGTTTTCACAAATGGCTGAGCTTCAGTTGGTGATTCTTGATTAATAACCCTCAGGAGACATTAGTTATGAATTGCTAATGTGAAACACATATAAACAACAGTTACTCTCCTGTATGTTATTAAGCATGCAGCATTTAAAAACTGAGATTATGGTTTTAAAGTTATCTCTCAGAAATTCAGAAGAAGCTTAAGAGTTTAGTCTTGACAAGGGAACTTGCTGATGGATTTATAAAACGGCTTCACTCTCAAGTGACAGGTGATTTAAACTCCTGCAGACGAGTAAGTAATTTTCTAGCAAATTCTTCCCCCTTGGGCTTCCCTGGTGGCTCAGCTGGTAAAGAATCAGCCTACAATGCAGGAGGTCTGGGTTTGATCCCTGGGTTGGGAAGATCCTCTGGAGAAGGGAAAGGCTACCTATTCCAGTGTTCTGGCATGGGAGAATTAGATGGACTGTATAAGCCATGGGGTTGCAAAGAGTCACACATAACATAAAATTTCACTTTCTAATAGTAGGCATTTCTATTTTAGTTTTGTTACAGATGTCAGGAGAAGAATACAGTCTGTTTTTGTAACTTGGAGTAGGGAGAGACACGACAGGAGCCCTTTGTATCTCTAAACACCCTGCCTCTCTTGTGGTCTTGCATCACAAGAGTTTGCTTTCTGCTTTCTGGAGCCCGTTTGCCCTTAAGACATTTTAGAAGGACTAAGTTTTAACTGTCAGCGACTTCTTGGACACTCTGGTTGCATTTTTTTGTTGTTTGTTTATTCTCTAAGTTGGGTACAACTCTTTGCAACCCCATGGACTGCAGCACACCAGGCTCCCGGTCTTCCACTGTCTCTCAGAGTTTACTCAGATTCATGTCCATTGAGTTAGTGATGCTACCTAACCATCTCATCCTCGGCTGTCCCCTTCTCCTTTTGCCTTCAATCTTTCCCAGCATTGGGGTCTTTTCTAATGAGTTGGCTCTTCGTGTCAGCTGGCCAAAGTACTGGAGCTTCAGCCTTAGTATCAGACCTTCCAGTGAATATTCAGGGTTGATTTCCTTTAGGATTGATGGATTTGATCTCTTTGCAGTCCAAGGAACTCTCAAGAGTCTTCTTCAGGTTGCATTAGTGAGAAATACAACATTATCTTTCTGGTTGAGAAATTCACCTTTAACAGTTGCTAGATAATTCAAAGTAAGATTCTTGCATTACCTCAGTGTTTCAGAATGGATTACTTGAGTTCTGTAACTGCCCAAATATATAAATCTTAGAGGAAACAGTCATCAGTATATTTTTAAGGGATAGAAAAATAGTTCTAAAATATATACTGTGATATTCTTTTCAACTGTTTCATTCGTTGTTTCATTCTTATATCGCCAACAAATATTTCTAATTAAGTTCAGTTCAGTCACTTAGTCATGTCTGACTCTTTGAGACCCCATAGACTGTAGCACACCAGGCTTCTCTGCCTGCCACCAACTCCTGGAGCTTGCTCAAACTCATGTCCATTGAGTCGGAGATGTCATCCAACCATCTCATTCTCTGTCATCCCCTTCTCTTCCTGCCTTCAATCTTGCCCAGCATCAGAGTCTTTTTTCAATGAGTCAGTTCTTTGCATCAGGTGGCCAAAGTATTGGAGTTTCAGCTTCAGCACCAGTCCTTTCAATGAATATGTAGGACTGATTTTCTTTAGGATTTATTGGTTTGATCTCCTTGCTGTCCAAGGGCCTCTCAAGAGTCTTCTCCAACACCAGAGTTGGAAAGCATCAGTTCTTCAGCGTTCAGCCTTCCTGATAGTCCAACTTTCACATCCATACATGACTACTGGAAAAAACATAGCTTTGACTAGATGGACCCTTGTCGTCAAATTAAGTTCTACTGTATTAATTTTTGTAATTGACTGTTTTTTACTATAGAGAAAAATAAAAGTATCATCAAAAAGAGACAATTTCACTGCCTACGTGTGATTATCTTGTATTTAGAAAATCCTTTACTTTGATTATGAAGAAACAAATGGGATTCTGTTATGTTTTTGTAATAAGTAATCTTACTTATGGCAGAAAGTGAAGAGGAACTAAAGAGCCTCTTGATGGAAGTGAAAGAGGAGAGTGAAAAAGCTGGCTTAAAACTCAACATTCAAAAAACTAAGATCATGGCATCTGGTCCCATCACTTCATGGCAAATAGATGGGGAAACAATGGAAACAGGGAGAGACTTCATTTTCTTAGGTTTCAAAATCACTGCAGATGGTGACTGCAGCCATGAAATTAAAAGACACTTTCTCCTTGGAAGAAAAGCTATGACCAACCTAGACAGCATATTCAAAACTAGAGACATTACTTTGCCAACAAAGGTCCATCTAGTCAACTGAACTGAACTGAATCCTACATTTTGTAAGATTAAAAACATGTTTCTAATTCATGATTTTGATAGTTCCAGTGGTTTCTAGATATGCCATGAAAATGTGGATATCATAGCAGAAAAACAAACAACTCAATCAAAAGTGGCCAAAAGATCTAAACAGACATTTCTCCTAGGAAGACATACAGATGGCTAATAAACACACGAAAAGATACTTAACTATACTCATTAGAGAAATGCAAATCAAAACCACAATGAGGTATCATCTCACACTGGCCAGAATGGCCATCATCGACAAGTCTACAAACAATGCTGGAGAGGTTGTGGAGAAAAGGGAACCCTCTTACACTGTTGGTGGGAATGCAAACCGGTACAGCCACTATGGAGAACAGTATGAAGATTCCTTAAAAAACTGGGAATAGAACTGCAATATGACCCAGTAATCCCACTGCTGGGCATACACCCAAGGAAACCAGAACTGAAAGAGACACATGTACCCCAATGTTCATTGCAGCACTGTTTACAGTAACTAGGACATAGAAGTAACCTAGATATCCATCAGCAGATGAATAGGTAAGAAAGTTGTACATATACACAATGGAATATCACTCAGCTACAAAAGGAAGGCATTTGAGTCAGTTCTAGTGAGGCAGATGAACCTGGAGCCTATTATACAGAGTGAAGTAAGTCAGAAAGAGAGAGACAATTATTGTATAGTAACGCATATATATTGGAGGAAGAAATGGCAACCCACTCCAGTATTCTTGCCTGGAGAATCCCGTGGACAGAGGAGCCTGGTGGGCTGCTGTCCATAGGGTCGCACAGAGTCAGACTCGACTGAAGTGACTTAGCATGCGTGCATGCATTTGAGAATGACATGGCAACCCACTCCAGTATTTTTTGCCTGGAGAATCCCAGGGACAGAGCCTGGTGGGCTGCCATCTATGGGGTCACACAGAGTCAGACACGACAGAAACGACTTAGCAGCAGCAGCAGCAGTAACACGTATACATGCAATTTATAGTGTAATGACGATCCTATATGCAGAGTAGCGAAGGAGACTCGGATGTAAAGAACAGACTTTTGGACTCTGGAAGAAGGGGGATGATTTGAGAGAATAGCACTGAAACATGTACATTACCATATGCAGAATAGATGACCAGTGCAAGTTCAGTGAATGGAGGGGACCCCACACCTGTGCTCTGGGACAATCCAGACAGATAGGGTGGGGAGGGAGGTGGGAGGGGGGTTCAGGATGAGGGGGACACGTGTATACCTGTGGCCAATTCATGTTGATGTATGGCAAAAACCGTCATAATATAGTAAAGTAATTATCCTTCAGTTAAATAAATTAATTAAACAAATAAACCTCTTAGGGAAAACAAATGTGGATATATTCATTTTAGAAACTTTTGTAATTCTACAAATGGTCAATGAATTTTGTAAAAACAACAATAAATAAAACTATTCAAAATATTTTAATCAACAGCTAATAGGTAAAATTTCAAATAATAAAACTTCTGGTTACAGAATAGGGATTTTTGCCAAAAAGAAGGCAGATCACAAGCCTCTATTTTAGAGCCAGGATTTAGAAACAAAACATAATTTTCATGGCTGATCCTTGTGCAAACGTATGTCAGTCTTCTTCTGCTTCTATAGGGCACAGAGATGAACACACACATTCAAGAAGAGGAACTTGGAGCTCAAGACAGCATTTTGTGCTGGCTAAAGTGGAAAATAGACATATTCATTAATAAATAATAGAGATGTTTAGCAATAAAGTTACTTGATCTACCCAAGGCTCACTTACATCTTCTGTAAAATGGTTAGGTGAAAAGATTAAATTTTCTTTAAGTTATCATTTCCTGTTATTTTGTGTTGTTCTGGTTCTTGTCGAATTTGTAATGTAACCAAAGAACAGACTAGTCAGACCACATCAATCCAGCAGCATTATGCTTTTTGAGGTTTTAAGAGTACGGTTTCTGATTTCAAAAAAACACATGTTTTTCCAGGACATTTTATGAAATAATCATACTCATGAATGTAATCCTTACCCAATTGTGGTTACTTCTTAAGCATTTCTCATTTATATTATATTTTGTTAAATAATATTCCTTAAATCCTCATTGCTTCCTGATGGTATATTAATTCTATAAAAGCAAAGATACAGATCAGTTTCCTTGCTGTTTACATCCTAAAGAATGTGATTTCTGTTTCTCTTTATTGATTATGGTTATTTCTCTTATTGGTCATATTTTCCTGCTTTCTTGAATGTTTTTTTTTTTCCCATTAGATGGCAGACATTATTAATTTTTTCTTGTTGGGTACTAAATATTTTTGAGCTTTGTTCTGTGACACAGTCAAGTCACCTGGAAACAATTTGATCTTTTTCAAGCTTACTTTTAAGTTTTATAAGGTGTGGAGGCCAGGCAACCTTAATAAAGATCTAATTTGGTCCCACTACTGAAGTGATGCCCACTGAGTCCTATCTGGGTCCCATGAGTTATGAAGTTTTCCACTTTGGCTGGTTTCTTTTCAAGAGTTCAACCCATCTGTAACACTACCTACTCAAAGATAGTATCAGATTCCATAGGCAAAGGGCTTAGTCCCAAGACTTTTACATGCCAGTCACCAGCCCAGATTACCACCCACGCTGGCCCGCTCCAGGTGGTGCTAGTGGTAAAGAATCTGCCTACCAATGCAGGAGACATGAGTTTGATCCCTGGGTCAGGAAGAACCTTTGGAGAAGGAAATGGCAACCCACTCTAGTATTCTTGCCTGGAAAATTCCATAGTCAGAGGAGCCTGGCTGGCTACAGTCCATGAGGTCACAAAGTGTTAGACACGACTGAGCGTGCACACTCTGACCCACCAGCTATAGCGTGGGAGTTCCCATGAACCCTTCTTCAGGTTCCACTGATTTACTACAGTGACTCACAGAACTCAGTGAAACGTTTTACTTACTGGATCACCGATTCATTAGAAAAAGTTACAACTCAGGAATAGCCAGATGGAAGAGATGGGGGAAGCGCAGGGAACTTCTGCCCTAATCTTCCAGTGTGCACGAAACCAGAAACTCTCTGAACCCTCTCTTGTTGGGTTTTTATGGAGGCGTTATTGCATGGGCTTAATTGAGTAAATTGTTGACCAATGGTGACTGAATTCTATCTCCAACTCCTCTCTCTTCTGCAGAGGTCATGGACTGAAAGTTTCAATCCTTTTAAGTTGGCTCCATTAGCAACTTGCCCCATCCTTTGATGCTTTCCAAAAGCCACCTCAGTGACATAACAAAAACTTCTTTATTACTCTCAGTATTTAGGAAATTCCAAAGGTTTTGGAAGCCATGAGCCAGAAAAATGGCTAGAAACCAAATATATATGATAAATATGTTTTCTTCATCTGAATGATAAAAATATATATTTTTAAATACATAAACAATATTGCTTATGGTTTTAAGGGCAACATGAAGGAAAATCTACTACTGCCCACCGTTACTTAACAACATGTGGGCTATGACAAAATAATTCTTTTTCCCAATTTACAAAACACTGTTGTAGCTGAAAAAAAAAATGATATACAGAAAAGAAGAGAAAATAATCTTAAAAACAGTAACACAGTTCACTTAAAGCTGTAAACATTTGCTTTATAAAAATAAAGCATAGAACATAAGAAGGAATACTTCTAAAAGCATGTATGCATGTGTCTATGTGTCTGTCTGTATATATGTATGTATATGCCCTATTTGCATTAAAAATTGGCAAAGTATCTCATTCATAAATTATAGTATTCAGACAGATTTGTAGTTCTGAAGTTGGCATTTAAATATTTCCCTTGCTTGTCAAGAAATGTCACTTTTAAAATTTATTAGATGAATACCATATGCACATCTAAATTCAGACAGTTTTTATTTAAGTGATGGAACTAGAAACCCTCACAAGGGCCATTTTGCCTCAGTTTGTGGTGACTGCTCTGTTGTTAGATGTAGCTTTCTCCATTGCAGGATGATCATCAAGTCTCTTTGAGTATTTTCTAGTGCCTGGGAATATCTCTCCTTCCTTTGGTATATGGTAGAGTAGCAAGTATCGATGAGAGGACTTTAAAATTGGACAGGATATTAGATGGCCATACAGGCTCACATATGTCTGACTGCAGAACTCCTTCCCTCCTCCTCAGTTCCTAGCAGGAACTTGACCTCTGCTGGAAACCTTTCAGGGACAGAGACTACTGCTTCCACACAGCTAGACTACATTGCTTTGATGCAACTTAGAATTATTGGGAAGCCCAGCTGATGAGTTTCTTTGGTTTTGAAAGCTTATGTTTGCTTCAGATCTGTCCTTTGCACTCGGAAAATTCTGTTCTCACTTCCATATGATAGCACTTCAAATATTTGGAAAGGTTTCCAGAACCTTGCTATCCCTTGCAGATTTCCTGTTTTCCAGGAAAGTGTCTCTAAAGGATCTCTTTAATAGTTCTCCCTACACCCCACCCCCGATAACATGGTTTCCATGTCTCTTACCATCTTTCTCGTTTCCTTCTGATTACTTTCTAGTGTTTAAAAGCCCCTCTTCATTGTTTATAATGGATCCCAATATTTCATTCAGATGTAGACTGTTTTTTTGCTTTGGTTTGTTGGTAGTTGTTGGGCTTCTATGCTGTGATTAACTCACAGATCTTTTTCACTTGAACTGCCAGCATACCAGATCTTCCCAACTTATATTTAAACAAAGGAATTTTAAAGGCCTATCACCAAATATATTACTTTTCTAAATATAGTTTTATTTATTTTGATTTATCATAAAATTTACTTTGATCACTTTGTCTCCTAACTTACTGAATATACCTCCTAATTTTTAGAAAATTTTAAAATTAAATATATCTACCTTAAGTGAGGGCAAGGAAATTTACTTGTTTATTCATTTATCTGTTTCTATTTCCTAGAATAGTGCTAGGAAAGTTCTCAGAAAATATTTGTTGAATGAGTACATTAAAAATAAACATTTCAAAAATATTTTAGAGCCTATAAATTGGATGATCTCACCCATAGGAATAACTAGAAACTGATAACACTGGCCAGCCAGTAGGGAGAGAATATTTAGGCACCAGAGACATATTTACTGATGAAGGATAAATATTCTTAGAGAAGGAAAAAAATATTCTTACACTTATTTGGGAAGATGAGCAGACTTCTGGATCCTGGGATTTCAGGTGGCAGACAGAGAATAAATTATACCTACAGATGACATGAGGAGAGAGATTCTTGTTTGTAGGTAGGAGAAGTGAGTTTGTGAGGGCCAAGGACTGTCCTAGGGAGGAGCACGGTAGGAACCTGGAGGCCTCCACATCCCCAACCCAATAGGCCAAACGCAGCTACTAGAGGAACAAAGCAAAACAACAACTAATGGAAAACGCTTAGGATCATATAGGTTTGGCTTCATGGGGGAGAAAGTAAGGCTAGCACTGATATTTGAGGGCTGCTACCCAGGTACCCAAGATTTACTCCTAGTTCTTGAGATTTGAGTATAATTGGCTTTAAAGAAGACCTTGAGGGATAAGAGAGTCAGTGTTGTGGACTGATTATTTGTGGTCCCTCAAAATTCATATGTTGAAGATGGACCTAGAGATTATCATAGTAAGCAAAGTAAGTCAGAGAAAGACAAATACCATATGGTGTCACTTATATGTGGAATCTAAAACATGATACAAATGAACTAATTTATGACACAAACATACTCACAGAGAACAGACTTCTGGTTGTCAAGGGAAAGGAGGATGGATTGGGAGTTTGGGATTAAGATGCAAACTGTTAACTATTATAAATAGGATGGATAAACAAAGGATCTTACTATATATCCCAGGGAACTGTATCAATATCCTGTGATGAACCATAATGGAAAAGAATATATATACACGAATCAATTTGCTGTATAGCAGAAATTAACACAACATTGTAAATCAACTGTACTTTAATAAAATACATTTAAAAATTTGCATGTTGAAATTCTAACCTTCAATTAAGTAGTGGAGCCTCTGGAAGGTAATTAGGTCATAAAGGTGGAGCCCTCATGAATGGCATTAGTGCTCTCATAAAAGAGACCCCAAGAGAGCTCCCTAGCCCTTTTTCTGCCGTGTGAGGTCATAACAAGAAGCTGGTGTTTATTCTGCTGTCAAGATTGACTTGGGAAAGGGGAAGTGTTCTGGGCTGCTTAAAGGAAGAATTTGGAGAGTCACTTTCTAGAAACAGGGCAGATGGAACAAAGAAAATCAAGCAGGAATTGAAATTTGAGGCTGGAGATTATTCTGTGTATATTGACAATGATGAACCAGCTATTTGAAGATTTATGCTCAATAATTCTTCAAATTTTTCATCCTGTATGTCTCCATTATAGAGTTCTCTCTCTTGACTATATGCTGCTGCTGCTAAGTTGCTTCAGTCGTGTCCGACTCTGTGAGACCCCAGAGACAGCAGACCACCAGGCTTCCCCATCCCTGGGATTTTCCAGGCAAGAACACTGGAGTGGGTTGCCATTTCCTTCTCCAATGCATGAAAGTGAAAAGTGAAAGTGAAGTCACTCAGTCGGGTCCGACTCTTCGTGATCCCATGGACTGCAGCCTACCAGGCTCCTCTGCCCATGGTTGTGAGAATTTTTGCTAATTGTCCAATTGAAATAAAACTATGCTCTTTTAGGCACTCATAATGCCCATTCTTCCTTCTGCACCCTTAAACATAAAAACATCAAAACATCGTATAAGAAAGTTATTGAGCACATACTAGATTCTAAATATGATGTCTTGGTGCATTTAATTATTTTAATATCTAATCTTCCAACAAAAATACAAGGTATTGCTATTCTTATTTCACAAATGAGGAAACCAAAGTTGACAGAGGTTGTAATGAAAGGGATTTTGAAAGAAAGATAATTAAGTTTCAAAATCAAATCTTGTCCCTCTGATCTAGGATTGAGTCACGTGGTTAAGTAGAGGAAGTTTCTCTATAGTATTTGCCTTCGCATTTCCCTTTAGGGACTGATTTCAATGTCTGTCCTCCTTGTGTCTTCCTCAAGCACATAAGTAGTTCAAACCTGAATTCAGCCCAAATTTACTCAAGTTATATCCCATTCTCTAAGATATTTCATCCACCTAGCAAGATCAGAATGAAATGATTTGATAAACCCCTTTCTGCATCTGTTCTCAAGTTTCAGTACTGGTTACAGCTGGGTATTTTTAGGGGATTTCTGGAGACCCCTGAAAATGGCAACTGTTTGAATTTCAGGTATCATTATAAATTAGATTATTTTGAGATTTGAAGGAGGAGCGAAGTCATGCATATGCCACGATTGTAATTGTCTTTAAAACATCCCATACCCACTGTGTTCAGGGAATACCTTGCTTCTCATGCCTTTGGCTTATCTAGTGTATGTTGTTATCTTTAAAATGCTTTCACAAACTTCATCTCATTGAAACTCCACAGGGTAAAGAAGGACAGCTATTTTAAGCTACATTTTACTGTTGAGAATACCAAGACTTCCACTGACATGGCAACTGGTTCACATCTCCTGACTTCATGAATAATTCTCTTTCCTAATTTCTTTTTCTTTAATTGAAGTATAATTGCTTTACAATGATGTGTTAGTTTCTACTTGCTATGAAGTGAATCAGGTATACGTGTATATATATCCCTTCCCTCTTGGACTTCCCTCCCATGCCCCCATGATCTCACCCATCTAGGTCATCACAGAGCACCCAGCTGAGTTCCCTGTGCGATAGAGCAGCTCACACAAGCTATCTATTTTGCACGTGTATGTATGTCAAGCCTAATCCCTCAATTCATTCCACCCTCCCCACTGTGTCTACCTGTCCACTCTCTACATCTGCACTTCTATTCCTGCCCTGCAAATAGGTTCTGGACTAAAGCCAGCAGATGCTCAGTGTGAACTGGAAAATCAACTTTCTGGGCGTTTAAAAATTTTGTTATTTTGCTGAACACTGAGGAGTAGAACAGGATCAGGGCACTTCCAGGGGCTTACAAGCAGAGCTGAGAGTTGAGTGAGCATCCTCTTGGAGATGTGTATAAGAGACAGAGGGAAAGGAGGATGGATTGGGAGTTTGGGATTAAGATGCAAACTGTTAACTATTATAAATAGGATGGATAAACAAAGGATCTTACTATATATCCCAGGGAACTGTATCAATATCCTGTGATGAACCATAATGGAAAAGAATATATATACACGAATCAATTTGCTGTATAGCAGAAATTAACACAACATTGTAAATCAACTGTACTTTAATAAAATACATTTAAAAATTTGCATGTTGAAATTCTAACCTTCAATTAAGTAGTGGAGCCTCTGGAAGGTAATTAGGTCATAAAGGTGGAGCCCTCATGAATGGCATTAGTGCTCTCATAAAAGAGACCCCAAGAGAGCTCCCTAGCCCTTTTTCTGCCGTGTGAGGTCATAACAAGAAGCTGGTGTTTATTCTGCTGTCAAGATTGACTTGGGAAAGGGGAAGTGTTCTGGGCTGCTTAAAGGAAGAATTTGGAGAGTCACTTTCTAGAAACAGGGCAGATGGAACAAAGAAAATCAAGCAGGAATTGAAATTTGAGGCTGGAGATTATTCTGTGTATATTGACAATGATGAACCAGCTATTTGAAGATTTATGCTCAATAATTCTTCAAATTTTTCATCCTGTATGTCTCCATTATAGAGTTCTCTCTCTTGACTATATGCTGCTGCTGCTAAGTTGCTTCAGTCGTGTCCGACTCTGTGAGACCCCAGAGACAGCAGACCACCAGGCTTCCCCATCCCTGGGATTTTCCAGGCAAGAACACTGGAGTGGGTTGCCATTTCCTTCTCCAATGCATGAAAGTGAAAAGTGAAAGTGAAGTCACTCAGTCGGGTCCGACTCTTCGTGATCCCATGGACTGCAGCCTACCAGGCTCCTCTGCCCATGGTTGTGAGAATTTTTGCTAATTGTCCAATTGAAATAAAACTATGCTCTTTTAGGCACTCATAATGCCCATTCTTCCTTCTGCACCCTTAAACATAAAAACATCAAAACATCGTATAAGAAAGTTATTGAGCACATACTAGATTCTAAATATGATGTCTTGGTGCATTTAATTATTTTAATATCTAATCTTCCAACAAAAATACAAGGTATTGCTATTCTTATTTCACAAATGAGGAAACCAAAGTTGACAGAGGTTGTAATGAAAGGGATTTTGAAAGAAAGATAATTAAGTTTCAAAATCAAATCTTGTCCCTCTGATCTAGGATTGAGTCACGTGGTTAAGTAGAGGAAGTTTCTCTATAGTATTTGCCTTCGCATTTCCCTTTAGGGACTGATTTCAATGTCTGTCCTCCTTGTGTCTTCCTCAAGCACATAAGTAGTTCAAACCTGAATTCAGCCCAAATTTACTCAAGTTATATCCCATTCTCTAAGATATTTCATCCACCTAGCAAGATCAGAATGAAATGATTTGATAAACCCCTTTCTGCATCTGTTCTCAAGTTTCAGTACTGGTTACAGCTGGGTATTTTTAGGGGATTTCTGGAGACCCCTGAAAATGGCAACTGTTTGAATTTCAGGTATCATTATAAATTAGATTATTTTGAGATTTGAAGGAGGAGCGAAGTCATGCATATGCCACGATTGTAATTGTCTTTAAAACATCCCATACCCACTGTGTTCAGGGAATACCTTGCTTCTCATGCCTTTGGCTTATCTAGTGTATGTTGTTATCTTTAAAATGCTTTCACAAACTTCATCTCATTGAAACTCCACAGGGTAAAGAAGGACAGCTATTTTAAGCTACATTTTACTGTTGAGAATACCAAGACTTCCACTGACATGGCAACTGGTTCACATCTCCTGACTTCATGAATAATTCTCTTTCCTAATTTCTTTTTCTTTAATTGAAGTATAATTGCTTTACAATGATGTGTTAGTTTCTACTTGCTATGAAGTGAATCAGGTATACGTGTATATATATCCCTTCCCTCTTGGACTTCCCTCCCATGCCCCCATGATCTCACCCATCTAGGTCATCACAGAGCACCCAGCTGAGTTCCCTGTGCGATAGAGCAGCTCACACAAGCTATCTATTTTGCACGTGTATGTATGTCAAGCCTAATCCCTCAATTCATTCCCCCCTCCCCACTGTGTCTACCTGTCCACTCTCTACATCTGCACTTCTATTCCTGCCCTGCAAATAGGTTCTGGACTAAAGCCAGCAGATGCTCAGTGTGAACTGGAAAATCAACTTTCTGGGCGTTTAAAAATTTTGTTATTTTGCTGAACACTGAGGAGTAGAACAGGATCAGGGCACTTCCAGGGGCTTACAAGCAGAGCTGAGAGTTGAGTGAGCATCCTCTTGGGAACATCTGGGTGTCGTGGAGGAGGCAGCAGTGTAGAAAAAAGGGCAACTAGCCAAGGAGGCAGGGGAGTGAGTGGGATTTTGTAGCAATATAGTCATTAGATATAAATAATAAAATAGGACAAAAATGTGTGCAGAATGGAAACCTAAAGTAGAAACCACAGTTCTGTAAAATATCTTGGATAAAGTGTAATCCAGAAACGCTACTTTATTTTGGATCCGAAAAACCTACTCCTTTTAATTTACACCCAGCATCTTGGCACAGCAATGGTAATTTCCCAGCATCCTCCTCCTCAATCTCTGCTGAGTGCTGACTGGTGGGATGCTTTTAATGAGGTCTATTATCATTTTGGCAGCTCAACAAGATTGTCATGAAAGAAGCAGAGAATATGGCTTGGGACAAACATATCTCAAAGCTGTTCCCTATTATTCATACTGACTACCCAATTTTCTTCGTAAAAAACTAGACTGGAGTAAAAATTGGTTTCTCTATCAGTAGAGCATGCGTAAAAGGCATAACTGTGGTGCCAAGAAGCCAATATACTACATTTCTGGATGGCATATTCTTCACAAATCCCTTAGGTTTTCCCTCAAAACAGGATAACCAAGGAGAGCTAGTGTTGGTGTTTGAGTGTTAAGAAAAAGGTTTTATATTCACTTATCCTGGAGAAGGCAATGGCAACCCACTCCAGTACTCTTGCCTGGAAAATCCCATGGACAGGGGAGCCTGGTGGGCTGCTGTCTATGGGGTCGCACAGAGTCAGACATGACTAACGCGACTTAGCAGCAGCAGCCAGCACGAGTTATCTTTCATACAAACCGCTGTCTGTAGCTTTTCAGGCACTCTGTCTATCAGATCTAATCCCTTGAATCGATTTGTCACTTCCACTGTCTAAATCGTAAGGGATTTGGTTTAGGTTGCACCTGAATGGTGTAGTGGTTTTCCCTACTTTCTTCAATTTAAGTCATAATTTTGCAATAAGGAGTTCATGATCTGAGCCACAGTCAGCTCCCAGTCTTGTTTTTGCTGACTGTATAGAGCTTCTCCATCTTTGGCTGCAAAGAATATAAGCAATCTGATTTCGGTATTGACCATCTGGTAATGTCCTTGTGTAGAGTCTTCTCTTGTGCTGTTGGAAGAGGGTGTTTGCTATGACCAGTGTGTTCTCTTGGCAAAACTCTGTTAGCCTTTGCCCTGCTTCATTCTATACTCCAAGGCTAAATTTGCCTGTTATTCCAGGTGTTTCTTGACTTCCTACTTTTGCATTCCAGTCCCCTATAATGAAAAAGACATATTTTTGGAGTGTTAGTTCTAAAAGGTCTTGTAAGTCTTCACAGAACTGTTCAACTTCAGCTTCTTCAGCATTACTGGTCCGGGCATAGACTTGGATTACCCTGAATTGAATGATTTGCTTTAGAAATGAACAGAGATCATTCTGTCATTTTTGAGATTGCATCCAAGTACTGCATTTTGGACTCTTTTGTTGACTATCATGGCTACTCTATTTCCTCTAAGGGATTCTTGTCTGCAGTAGGATATAATAGCCATCTGAGTTGAATTTACCCATTCCAGTAAATTTTAGTTCACCAATTTCTAAAATGTCAGTGTTCACTCTTGCCATCTCCTGTTTGAGCACTTCCAATTTGCCTTGATTTATGGACCTAACATTCCAGGTTCCTATGCAATATTGTTCTTTGTAGCTATCAGACTTTACTTCCATCACCAGTCACATCCACAACTGGGTGTTGTTTTTGCTTTGGTTCCATCTCTTCATTCTTTCTGGAGTTTATTTCTCCATTTTTCTCCAGTAGCATATTTGGCACCTACTGACCTGGGGAGTTCATCTTTCAGAGTTCTATCTTTATATTTTCATACTGTTCCTAGGGTTCTCAAGGCAAGAATACTGAAGTGGCATGCCATTCCCTTCTCGAGTGGACCACGTNTGGAGTTTATTTCTCCATTTTTCTCCAGTAGCATATTTGGCACCTACTGACCTGGGGAGTTCATCTTTCAGAGTTCTATCTTTATATTTTCATACTGTTCCTAGGGTTCTCAAGGCAAGAATACTGAAGTGGCATGCCATTCCCTTCTCGAGTGGACCACGTTTTATCAGAACTCTCCACCATGACCCATCTGTCTTGGGTGGCCCTGTATGGCATGGCTCATAGTTTCATTGAGTTAGACAAGGCTGTGGTCCATGTGATCAGTTTGATTAGTGTTTTGTGATTGTGGTTTTCATTCTGTCTGTCCTCTGATGGATAAGGATAAGAGGTTTATGGAAACTTCCTGATGTGAGAAACTGANTCATAGAACCATTCAGCTTCAGCTTCTTCAGCATTACTGTTTGGGGCATAGACTTGGATTACCGTGATATTGAATGGTTTGCCCTGGAAATGAACAGAGATCATTCTGTCGTTTTTGAGATTGCATCCAAATACTGCATTTCGGACTCTTTTGTTGACCGTGATGGCTATTCCATTTCTTCTGAAGGATTCCTGCCTGCAGTAGTAGATACTGGGCCATGCTCAGTAAATCTTTAACCCAATTTTCTATTGATGTGAGGGGCTGTGTTTCCTCCCTGTTGTTTGACCTGAGGCCAAACTATGGTGGAGGTAATGAAGACAATGGTGACCTCCTTCAAAAGGTCCTGTGCACACAGTGCTGCACTCAGTACCCCTGACCCTGCAGCAGCCACTGCCGACCCTTGTTTCTGCGAGAGACTCCTGGACACTCTTGAGCAAGTCTGGGTCAGTCTCTTGTGGGGTCACTACTCCTTTCTTCTGGGTCCTGGTGCACACAAGATTTTGTTTGTACCCTCCAACATCATTGTCACTAGTCAAGGCTATGGTTTTTCCAGTGATCATGTACGGATGTGAGAGTTGGACTGTGAGGGAAACTGAGCACCAAAGAATTAATGCTTTTGAACTGTGGTGTTGGAAAAGACTCTTGAGAGTCCTGTGGACTGAAAGGAGATCCACCCAGTCAATCCTAAAGGAAATCATTCCTAGATGTTCATTGGAAGAACTGCTTCTGAAGCTGAAACTCCCGTACTTTGGCCACCTGATGCGAAGAACTGACTCTTTGGAAAAGACCCTGATGCTGGGAAAGATTGAAGGCAGGAGGAGAAGGGGATGACAGAGGATGAGATGACTGGATGGCATCACTGACTTGATGGATGTGAGTCTGAGTGAACTCTGGGAGTTTGTGATGGACAGGGAACCCTGGCATGCTTCAATCCTTTGGGTCACAAAGAGTCAGACACGATTGAGTGACTGAACTGAACTGAGCGCTTATCTTCATATTCCCTTTGTCTACACACTGCCCTGAGTTCTGTATCAACTTTAGTTGCACTTGCATCCACTTGTCATCATATTTCTTTTCTTTTTTTAGAATTGTTTTATTTTAAATTAATTTTTACTGGAATGTAGTTGCTTTACAGTATTTTTTAGCTTCTATTATTACTATACAGAAAAATGAAGCCTCCATACATGTACATATGTCCCCTTCCTTTTGGACTTCCTTCCCATTCAGATCACCACAGTGCATTAAGTTGGGTTCCCTGTGCTATACAGTTAATTTATACATGGCATCAATAGTATATATGAGTGAATTCCAATCTCCCAGTGTCATCATGCTTGTGTGATTATGTGATTCATGTCTGTCTCATCTCCATGAAGACAAGGATCATATGTGCTTTGGGATCCATTTGTTTCCTCTGTGCCTGAGCAAAGTATCTTGCCATGATTGTCCTTCAAGAAATGTTGTTGTTGCTGTTCAGTTGCTGAGTCATGTCCAACTCTTTGTGACCCCATGGACTGCAGCACACCAGGCTCTCTGTCCTCTACTATCTTCTGGGGTTTGCTCAAATTCATGTCCATTGAGTCAGTGATACTATCTAACCATGTCATCTTCTCCTCCCCTTTCTCCTTTTATCTTCAGTCTTTCCCAGCCTCAGGATCTTTTCCAATGAGTCAGCTCTTTGCATTAGGTGGCTAAAGTATTTGAGCTTCAGTTTCAGTATCAGTCCTTCCAATGAGTATTCAGGGTTGATTTCCTTTAGGATTGACTGACTTGATCTCCTTGCCATCCAGGGGACTCTCAAGAATCTTTTCCAGCACCCTATTTCAAAAGCATCAATTCTGCAGAACTCAGCCTTCTTTATGGTCCAACTCACATCTGTACATGACGACTGGAAAGCCATAGCTTCGATTATATGGACCTTTTTTAGCAAATTGATATCTCTGCTTTTTAGTATGCTGTCTAGTTTTGTCATAGCTTTCCGTCTGAGGAGCAAGCCTCTTTTAATTTCATGGCTGCAGTAACCTTCCACAGTGATTTTGGAGCCCAAGAAGAGAAAGCCTGTCACTGTTTCCACTTTTTCTCCTTCCATTTGCCATGGAGTGATGGGATCAGATGCCATGATTTGTTTTTTCAGTGTTGAGTTTCAAACCACCCTTTTCACTCTCCTCTTTCACCCTCATCAAGAGGCTCTTCAGTTTAGTTTCTGCCACTCTAATGACAGGAAGTGAAGAGGAACCCTTCAATAAATAGCCACTTAATGAATAAATACAACTCATCTGCCTGCATATAATTAGTGAAACTCACCCACTCTCATTTCAAAATGAAGTTTACAAATATCAGTCCTGTGGTAAACAAGCAAAAGACTAGATTAAATCCTCTGGCCATTTCAGGCAGCCTAAAATTATGATCTTGCTTTAATTTTATTTCTTTAAATATCTGTCTCCAATGTTTACTCATGGAAGTAAGAGGAAAAAGCAGTCTTTGTTAAAGAAGTTAGATTGCTTGTTGTTAAAGAGACAGATTTGCTTATAAATTCACATACACTGACCAGAGCAGAATCAATGTTTAAAAACTTGTCAGACTTAGCCTGGTGCTCTGAAATGACCTAGAGGGGTGGGGTGGGGTGGGGGTGGGGCGTAGAAGGGAAGCTCAAGAGGGAGGGAATATATGTGTACTTATGGCTGATTAATTTTGTTGTGGGGAAGAAAGCAACACAGCTTTGTAAGGCAATTATCTTCCAATTAAAAAAAAAAAAACTTGTGGAAATGTAGGCAGGGCTGGTCTGGAGAAATCTGGCCTGTGGTGGGTGGGTTGGATGCACAGGCAGTGGGACTGTGATTTTCTTGCACCGGGTATCTGTCCCCTCATGAGTGAGGCTTGTCTAGAGGTTAGCGCAGGCTTCCTGGAGGGAGGGGCTGGTGCCTGTCCACTGGCTGATGGAATTGGGTGGTGAGCCTCTGGTGGGCAGGGCCATGGGTAGAGGTGTGTCTAGAAGCAGCTGTGGGCTCAGGAAGTCTGTGAGCAGTTTCTCTGCTGTTAGGTAGGGACACAGCCAGCACAACCAATAAGTTTCTTGGCCTGAAATGTCCCAGCACTGGCCCTACTGGCTGTTAGGCGGGGCCAGGTCTTGTCACTAATGACCCTGACAGAGATTCGCATGGTGGCTCCCTGGCACACTAGTGTCTCCCAAATACCTCTGCCACCAATGTCTGTGTCCCCAGGGAGAGCTGCAGCCCACCCCCCACCTCTCTAGGGACTCTCCAGACTAGCAAGAAGGCCTGCCCATGTTCCTATCAAGTTGCTGCTTTCACTCTGGGTCCCAGAACCTGTGAGATTTTGTGTGCACCCTTTAAGAGTGAAGTCTTTATTTCCCTCAGCCCTCAGACACCTGAAATTAAGCCCCTGCTAAGTCGCATCAGTCATGTCCAACTCTGTGTGACCCCACAAACGGCAGCACACCAGGTTCCCTCGTCCCTGAGATTCTCCAGGCAAGAACACTGGAGTGGGTTGCCATTTCCTTCTCTGATGCATGAAAGTAAAAAGTGAATGTGAAGTTGCTCAGTCATGTCTGACTCTTAGCGACCCCATGGATTGCAGTCCACCAGGCTCCTCCATCCATGGGATTTTCCAGGCAAGAATACTGGAGTGGGTTGCCATTGCCTTCTCTGAAATTAAGCCCTACTGGCCTTCAAAGCCAAATTCTCTGAGGGTGCCTCCTCCTGATATCAGACACCCAGGCTGGGGATCTGGATGTGGGGCTCAGACCTCTCCCTCTTGGGGAAGATCCTCTGCAGTATACTTATTCTCCAGTTTGTGGGTCTCCCACCTGGGGGTGCAGGGACTTAATTATATTATGAGTCCACCCCTCCAACCTGTCTTGTTGTGGTTCCTTCTTTATGTCTTTAGTTGTAGAGCTTTTCTAGCAGGTTCTGGTCTTTTATTTTAATAGATGGCTGTTCTGCAGATTGCTGTGATTTTGGTGTGCTCATTAGAGGAGGTGAGCTCAGGGTTCTTTCTATTCCCCATCTGGGCCAATCGCCTCAAAAGAGATAAAGCAGTGGTGGGAGGGATGTTTTCAAATTTCCCTCCATAGGTGCTACTTTAGTAGGGTTTATGTGTGGAACGCTGCATGGAAATGTGTTTGTTTATTCTGGTGATGACTCAGCATCCTTTAGAGATTGACCTCTCCATAATCTGACTTGACAAGAAGTTTCTATTTTTAAAGAGTAGAGAGTTGACTTAAAGTGGGAGATTACCATTAGATAAAAAACTTTTTTTTTAAACTCTATATGAACAGTATTAGATTTGCTGTGATGGAGGAGAAGGAGTTAAAATGGAAATACATTCATATAAATGCCCTTCAAAAAACCACCAGTAATGAAGGTTGAAATTTGTGGGCCTGTGAGCCAAACTTAGCTACCAGATTGTTTTGTACTTTAATAATAATAAAAAAAAAATTATGGCCAAATGTCTTAGTCCTATTTCAGGTACAATAATGTTGGGTGAAATAACAACCCGGAAATGTCAGGACATGCAACAACAAACATCCATATCCATCACTCCTGAGTCCACAGGTCGGCTGGGGTGGTTCTGCCTTAGATTGCAGATAAGGGATCTCTTCCATTTTAGGATCATCGGCTACACTGGCACTGTGTTTACAGCTCTGGTTAGACATGGAGTACGAGGATCACTCATTGGAGCAAGTCACATGGCCAAGCCCTTCCTCAGAGGGGCCAGGAATTTCACACACATCAAGGCAGTGGGTGTGTAATTCAGAACAACAAGGAAATCTCTATCACAGCAACATTTAAAATCATTTAAACTTGCACATAAAGTTGGACAATCTTACATAAAAATCTGTATTCTCATATCTTAAAGATTAGTAGATTTGTCACATCTGAGCCTATATTCTTTTATTGGCAAAAACGTGGTGGATCTGAGTAGAGCTTTTTCCCTTCAGAAAGGATGTGCTCTTTCAGTGAGTCAGGAACTCCACCACCCACGATTGCCATTTGTCAGTTCGCTTTACTCATCATTACCCTTCTGGTGTTTGGAGGCAATTCAAATTTTGGCCTGTAGTATTGCAGATGGGGCAAAATGCCCAAAAATGTGCCTCAAAATCCAACTGGAAAGTATCATAAAACTACTTTAAAATAAATCGTCAGGGGAGAACTCTGGGACAGGGATTTTTTTTGGCTGATGGCAAGTCATTAGGCTAGAAAGAGTGAACAGTCTATGGAACTCTTTATTAAAGAGCAAAAACTGAATCAGAGTCCCAAAACATGGGTACATTTCACTATATAACAAAAAAGTCTTGTTCTAATAAGTGGTCCACAGACACTATAGAATGTGTGAAACAGAAGCATGCTCTGGGTGTTAGTAGAAGGGTAATACTAAGCAAAAAGCAGAGATAAAACTGATACTTCCTGCTTTCAGAGTCATAGCTGGCTGGTGTCTCTTAGAAACATGCCTTTCTCCCCTAGAATGTTAATTACATTCTGGGAAGTCAAAAGCTGCTGATCTTGAGCCTTATTGTTTCATAGTTGCCTAACTGCGTAATGTGGCTAGCATTTTAATATTTAAAGAACTCTTAAGGAACATTTCTAGGATTAATTGTTTAACTGAAAGTTTTCCTTCACTGTGAATACAAGCAATATTCAATCTTTTGTAGGTTTGCAACCTGCAGGATCCAATTTGTGTGTCATGTGGGGACAGGGTTTGAGGGGTACATTATTCAGCTATAGCCACAAAACTACTACGTAACAAATCACCCCAAAATTGAATGCATTAAAGCAATAGATTTATTTTTACAGGTCTATAGGCTGGCTGTGGGTGGTTGAGTTAGGCAGGGGTGTGACTGGATGGTTCTGCTGATCTTGGCTACATTCACTCATGTGTCTGTAGTTTGCTGGGTTCAGCTGGTCCAGGCTGAGTATATTTGGTTCATGTTTTTCTCATCTTCCCTCGGAACCAGTCTTTCTTATGGTGTTGGCAGAGGTAAAAGAGGGCAAACCCAACCGTGCAAATGCTTTAAAGTGCCTGCTTGCATTATGTCTATTAATATCCCATGGAACAAAGCAAGTCACATGGCTGAGACCTGACTTGAGATATGAAGTTTACCCTCCACCTAAAAAATGCCTGCAATGCATGAGATGCAGAAGACTCAGGTTTGATCCTTGGGTTCAGGTAGATCCCCTGGAGGAAGAAAGGGCAACCCACTCCAGTATTCTTGTCTGGAGAATCCCCATAGACAGAGGAGTCTGGAGGGCTACAGTCCAAAGGGTTGCAAAGAGTCAGACATGACTGAGCAACTAAGCAGGGACTCCACCTATAGAGAGTGTTAGTTACTCTGTCATGTCCGACTCTTTGGCGACCCCATGGCCCGCCACATTCCTCTGTCTGTGGGATTTCCCAGGCAAGAATACTGGGGTGGGTTTCCCTGCACTTCTCCAGGGGATATTCCTGACCCAGGGATTGAAGCCAGGTTTCCTACACTGCAGGCAGATTTTTTACCATTTGAGCTACCAGGCCCTGTAAAGTTACCTGGCAGGGACTTCACTAATGGTCCAGTGGTTAAAAAAAAAAAAAAATCTGCCTGCCAATTCAAGGGATGAGACTTAGATCCCTGGTCCTGGAATATCCCATGTGCAATGGAACAACTAAACCCATGCACTGTCACTTCTGAAGCTTGTGTGCCTAGAGCCTGTGCTCCTCAGCAAGAGAAGCCATTGCAATGAAAAGCCCATGCACCTCAACTAGAGAGTAGCCCCTGCTTGCCACAAGCAGAGAAAGCCCAGGCAAAGCAGTGAAGACCCAGAGCAGACAAAAAAAATAAAGAAATGCTATATGCAGGAAGTAGTAAAAAGCTGAGAGCCACATGGCAAAGGGTGGTTGTACAGGAAGTGGTGAAAATTTGGGAGCATTAAGGCAGACGACCACTATGAGCAAGAACACACTCTCATTCAGCTTGTGCAGTATAGTACAAAAAGCTGGAGAAAGCAATGCTTTGGAATTTAAACAGATTTGGATTTACATCTTGGCTCTGCTCTTTATTTGCTCAGTTTTGTTAACTCTAAAATAGAGCTGCTAACAATACTTACTTGTTATGGTGCAGAAAGTACTTGGGACCTGGTAAGCATTTCCCTCTTCAAACATGCTTTCTTTCAAATATCTCTTCATCTTGCTTTATGGAGTTTTTTTTTTTTTTTTTAAGACTCATAATCTATATCTTTAGTGAAACCCTCACCTGATATTCTTTGGTAGTATGAATCAGTTACCTAGAAGGATGCTTTTAACCCTATAAGAGTGATATCAATGAACATATTCCACCATCATCATATCTCCCCAGGAATAATTCCTTTGATTATTTTTCAAAGCATGCTCATTGAAACTCTCCTGGCAAGAATATTCTTTTGTCAGAAGATAAGTCTAAACTGGGTTTAAGACAGATTTGTGATTTCTAATGAAAGCCGTATAACTCTAAAAATAAACATGAATTACAGACACACCACAGCGTTCTCTGAGTCTGCAGCAGATTGGAGTTTAAAATAACACAGAAATTTTGCATGCTGGGAATACATGAGGTAGTATGTTTGAAACCAAACTGACCTTACAGACTGGATTGAAATAAATTTTTTGTCATGGCAGAATTGTCATGAGCTGTATCAAATTCCCTTCAAAGAAACAAATAAAAAATATATGTGGAAAGAAGGTTTTCAGTGCAAAGAATATAGGCTTTGGCTGTGAAAGGATGCCAGTCTGTATAGTTGAGGTGGAAAGGAAGGATGAGCCCTTGTAAAAGTTCTGCTCAAATATCTCTGGGGACATATATCCTCTCCACCAGAATCATTAAATATGTTATCATATTTTCCTTTCCTGGAGCACTGTAATTTTTATTCCAGTGCTGAGTAGGAGTAATACAATCACTTTTATTATATTAGAGATGAAAATTACCCATGACATTTTGTCTAAACTCATCAGCACTTGGAACTTATTTATGCATATGGAAGAGAAACCATCTGACTTTAAGGATAGTATGGCCATTACCTGGTTAAAACCAGAACTGGTTCTTCTGTGTTTTTTTTTTTTTTTGTAATATAAAACTTAAGCACAAGGATGAGAGTAAAACTTCAGCAACACTCATTTAAAAAGGGTTAGTATTGATCTCTATATATACAGTATTATATCAAGCTGAATACTCTGGAATAAGGAGAGTGCATATGCATTTACAGGGTCTGTTTCAGTCTTAGCTATATAGATTATTATACTTCCCTGGCAGCTCAGCTGGTGTAGAATCTGCCTGCAATGCAGGAGACCCTGGTTTGATTCCTGGATCAGGAAGATTTGCTGGAGAAGGGATAGGTTACCCACTCCAGTATTCTTAGGTGTCCCTGGTGGCTCATTTGGTAAAGTCTGTCTGCAATGTGGGAGACCTGGGTTTGATCCTTGGTTTGGGAAGATCCCCTGGAGAAGGGAATGGCTATCCACTGCAGTAGTCTGGCCTGGAGGGTTCCATGGACTGTACAGTCCATGGGGTCGCAAAGCTTCGGACACAGCTGAGCGACTTTCACTTTCATATAGATTATTAACTGATGGGTTTGGGACACATTACCAATGGCGATATCTGTCATAGCACTTCTATAGAATTTTTTTCAGTATCAAATAAAACAATATATAAAAAGAAAATTATTTTTAAATGTTAAACTGCTGTATTTGTGTTGTACCTATGATTTTTTGTTTTTCAGATGCCTATGTTTTACAGATTTCTTTTCAAGTCATATTGTATTTAAATAGCATCACCAAGGTTAGGCAGCTTATACCAAGGGCTTCAATAGTGTTCATTCTTATGTAACCTAGTTGTAATCTCCTAAGATACTCATCACAGTAATATTTACAAAATAAAATTTTATTTTGCTCCTTTTGACTTCTTTCAAATTATATTTTAAATCATAACATTTTGTTTAGTCATACTTATATAGTCATAATTATACTTTTAATCACTTATTACCTTGTTAGTTATATGCTTTTACTATTATTTAGTCATTATGGGTTTAGAGATTACAATTTGTATCCTTAAGTTATTAAAGTATAATATAAATTAATAAATTTACCACTGTCTAGGCAATGCAAAGACCTTAGAACATTTAAACCTTATTTATCCTTACTCCAATTACTTGGGCTTCCCTGTAGTTCAGCTGATCAAGAATCCATCTCAGGAGACCCTGGTTAGATTCCTGGCTCAGGAAGATTCCCTGGAGAAGGAATATGCTACCCACTCCAGTATTCTTGGGTTTCCCTGGTGGCTCAGCTGGTAAAGAATCCTCCTGCAATGCAGGAGACCTAGGTTCAATCCCTGGGTTGGGAAAATCCCCTGGAGGAGGGCACGGAAACCCACCCCAGTATTCTTGCCTAGAGAGTCCCCATGGAGAGAGAAGCCTGGTAGACTATAGCCCTTGGGGTCCCAAAGAGCTGGACACGACTGAGCGACTAAGCACACACACATCACTTTCTAGACAATGCAAGGATCTTAGAACATTTAAGCCTTATTTATTCTTTTCTCCAATTAAGTAATGTTGTTTTCATTTATTTTTCTCTTCATTTTTGTTCAATCTTCACACATCCTGATTATGTACACTCTCTATTCACTTAACCACATATTATCCTTTTCCCCTCATTTTCCTTCTATCTAAAGAAAAGCTTTTGTCATTTGTTTTGCTGTAGGTCTGCCAGTGATAAATTCTTTGTGTTTCTTAGAAAATATATTTACATCATTTTCATTTTCAAAAGGTATTTTATTGTATATTAATAGATGTTTTCTTTCCATCCCTTTACAATTCTATTATCTTTGGCTTCCATTATTTCTGTTTAGAAGTAAGCTGAAAGGTTAATTTCTATTCTTTTGAAGTTTTTTTTTTATTTGTTTTATAATGATATGAGAGATTTTTTTCTGTCTTCAGTTTTCAGCAGTTTAACCTACATGTGGTCTAATACAGCATTATTCTTAGAGTGCAGCTCTTCATTCAGTTCAGTTCAGCTCAGTAGCTCAGTCGTGTTTGACTCTTTGCAACCCCATGAATCGCAGCATGCCAGGCCTCCCTGTCCATCACCATCTCCCAGAGTTCACTCAGACTTACGTCCATCCACTCAGTGATGCCATCCAGCCATCTCATCCTCGGTCGTCCCCTTCTCCTCCTGTCCCCAATCCCTCCCAGCATCAGAGTCTTTTCCAATGAGTCAACTCTTCGTATGAGGTGGTCAAAGTTCATCATTCCTTCCAAAGAAATCCCAGGGCTGATCTCCCTCAGAATGGACTGGTTGGATCTCCTTGCAGTCCAAGGGACTCTCAAGAGTCTTCTCCAACACCACAGTTCAAAACCATCAATTCTTCAGCGCTCAGCCTTCTTCACAGTCCAACTCTCACATCCATACATGACCACTGGAAAAACCATAGCCTTGACTAGACAGACCTTAGTTGGCAAAGTAATGTCTCTGCTTTTCAATATGCTATCTAGGTTGGTCATAACTTTTCTTCCAAGGAGTAAGCGTCTTTTGATTTCATGGCTGCAGTCACCATCTGCGGTGATTTTGGAGCCCCCCAAAATAAAGTCTGACGCTGTTTCTACTGTTTCCCCATCTATTTCTCATGAAGTGATGGGACCAGATGCCATGATCTTCGTTTTCTGAATGCTGAGTTTTAAGCCAACTTTTTCACNCTCTCAAGAGTCTTCTCCAACACCACAGTTCAAAACCATCAATTCTTCAGCGCTCAGCCTTCTTCACAGTCCAACTCTCACATCCATACATGACCACTGGAAAAACCATAGCCTTGACTAGACAGACCTTAGTTGGCAAAGTAATGTCTCTGCTTTTCAATATGCTATCTAGGTTGGTCATAACTTTTCTTCCAAGGAGTAAGCGTCTTTTGATTTCATGGCTGCAGTCACCATCTGCGGTGATTTTGGAGCCCCCCAAAATAAAGTCTGACGCTGTTTCTACTGTTTCCCCATCTATTTCTCATGAAGTGATGGGACCAGATGCCATGATCTTCGTTTTCTGAATGCTGAGTTTTAAGCCAACTTTTTCACTCTCCACTTTCACTTTCATTAAGAGGCTTTTGAGTTCCTCTTCACTTTCTGCCAAGAGGGTGGTGTCATCTGCATATCTGAGGTTATTGATATTTCTCTTGGCAATCTTGATTCTAGCTTGTGTTTCTTCCAGTCCAGCGTTTCTCATGATGTATTCTGCATATAAGTTAAATAAGCAGGGTGACAATATGCAGCTCTTCATAGGCTCAATCAAAAGCCTGGCATGTTTAGTAGCGCCCGTCTTTTTGTGTGATCCTTGAACTCACCTGAAGTAGCACCACAGATTGCTCTATACTACTGCTCAGTGTCTCAACCCTCAGCTGCCATTTTTGGAGCTGGCAACTGTCTCAATGAAAGAGCCAGTTTCTGTGCCTCTCCCCTCTGCCCAGATCTTGCTACCACAGATCCTCATCTTTGTAGTAGCTTTCTGATGCTTTCAAATAAATTTTGTTAACAAGTTATCTATATTTCCCAGCCATTCTCATTGCCATTGTTAGAAGCAGAACCCCTATGTGAGACACTCAGTGAAGTGCTATGGAAATGTCACTCTTAATGTAATTAAACTCATTGGTGTAGGCTTGATATGATTTGTTATGTTGTGCACCAAGCATTTTCTTTCTGATGATTTCTGGCTTCCTTTAATTTGGGAAAATCATTAGTTTTTTAATTTAAAAATCTCTGGTCTTAAATTGTGGAACAATGGTCAGGTATGTTAGAACTTCTTATCTAGTCTCTCCTATCTTCTACATTTTTATTTTTGCTTATACTCTACATTTTCTTCCAGGTAAATTCTTTTTTAATTTTAAATTTATTTATTTTTAAATCGAAGGATAATTGTTTTACAGAAGTGTGTTTCTTTCTGCCAAACATCAACATAAATCAGCCATAGATATGCATATGTCCCCTCCTCCTTGAACCTCCTTCCCGGCTCCCTGCCCATCCCACCACTCTAGTCTGTTACAGAGCCCCAGTTCGAGTTCCCTGAGTCATACAGCAAATTCCCATTGACTATCTATTTTATGTATGATAATGTTTCATCTCAGTCTCTCTATACATCCTACCCTCTCCTTCACCCGCCACCG
>SJYA01002617.1:1603952-1621972 GCA_006410615.1 Neotragus moschatus | reverse complement strand
ACCACCCCGAGTCCATAAGTCTGTTCTCTATTATGTCTGTGTCTCCATTGCTGCCCTGGTTCCAGGTAAATTCCTAATCACTGTCCTCCAATTTGTACTTCCCAGATGGTGAAGTGGTGAAAAATCCACCTGGCAGTGCAGGAGGTGCAAGAGATGTGGGTTTGATCCATGGATCAGAAAGATCCCTTGGAGTAGGAAACGGCAACCCACTCCAGTATTCTTGCCTGGAAAATTCCACAGACAGAGGAACCTGGAGGGCTGTAGGCCATGGGGTCTCAAGGAGTCAGACATGACTGAACACAAATGAATAATCCTCCAATTCACCAGTTATCTCATCAGTTAGATCCTTATTTTGTCTTTTCTTATTGCAATGATTGTATTTTTCATTTCTGTGATTTGTTTTCCTCTTGCTCTAGCTACTCTTGATTCCTATCTTCCTGGTTTTGTTTCATAATGATTGATTTTGCATTATAGAGATGAGAGCAAGATTCAGGGGAGAAAGTAGAAGCTCATAGATAAATGTTCAGCGTTTGGCACCATTTGTTTTCTCTTGAGGTGTTTGCTGATTCCAAAGTTAAGAGGCTGAAAAGTTAAGGATTGATTTTGTTGAATGGGAGTCAGGTAATTTTCTCCTTTATTTTACTCATTGATTTGTTGTAGTAAATGAATCAGTCCACTTGAGAACAGTGGCAGAAGTACTCAATTCCTTTTAACTGCTATTATTTTGTTGTTGACTTTAGTATTAATATTATTCTCATCACTCTACTCCTCTTTATGGAGATTTTAAAGTCCTTGGAAGACTGTTTTAATATATCCCTTTATTTTAGAATAATTTTTCTGTTTTTTGAGCTTGCTGCTGCTGCTAAGTCACTTCAGTCGTGTCTGACTCTGTGCGACCCTATAGACACCCGCCCACCAGGCTCCCCGTCCCTGGGATTCTCCAGGCAAGAACACTGGAATGGGTTGCCATTTCCTTCTCCAATGCATGAAAGTGAGAAGTGAAAGTGAAGTTGCTCAGTCGTGTCCGACTCTTAGCGACCCCAGGGACCGCAGCCGACCAGGCTCCTCCGTCTATGGGATTTTCTAGGCAAGAGGACTGGAGTGGGGTGCCTAGTGATGTTTATTATTCTTAAGTGCTTTCAAAATTTTTATTTGCAACTTTATTTTGTGTAGGATGTATGTGTGTGTGCCCTTGTATGTGTTTTCTTTTTCCCTTGCCTCATGCATACCTCTGTGTTAGTATTTTTAAGTTGGCTTTGTCCAATATGTTGGTTTCTCATTGTGGAACCAGACTTCATTTTGGTGTTTTAACAAGGGTCTATTATGCTGGGAGAATATAAAAAACACATTTTGTAAGGCAACAGGATAGCTTGACCCAAGTTTGTGATCTCAAATGCCACTACTTTCTCCATCTAGAACAGGCTTAAAAAAAAAAAAAAGAAGAAGAAGACTTTGTTTAGACAAGAAGCCCTATCTCTGAATTTATGTCACAAAACTGACCCTGGTTGTCTAAAATGTATGTGACATTATGTGAGCTTCCTGTTGGCTCAGTGGAAAAGAATTCACCTGTCAATGCAGGAGATATGGTTTTGATCTCTGGATTGTGAAGATCCTTTGGAGAAGGAAATGGCAACCCACTGCCATATTCTTGCCTGGAAAATCCCATGGACAGAGGAGCTTGGCCTGCCACAGTCCATAGGGTCACAAAAGAGTCACACATGACTTAGCAACTAAATAAACAAACAAACAAAAGCCAATGTGACAATATAGTTTCTAATGAGCTACCTAGAAATTGATGTAGATGTTTGGTCTGGTATCACTCTGAAATTCAATAGGTCTGGGGTCTTAATCCAGTGTAATTCTGTTTCTGGTTCATGACTATCTGGTTAATACTGTTTTAAGAACAAATACATATGTATGTTTTAAAACATATGCAGATATTTTATCATTGTTATATGTTTACATTAAAGTTGTTTATTCAATGAATAATCTTACAACTATTCAAATTGACTAGAATAAAGTATTGTTGTTATTATCAATGACAGTAATAGAAATAATGCTAGCAATTATTGCAGTGTAGGCTCACATTAAGACTATCATCACCTAAAAGCCTGCTTTTTAAAAAAATACTAACTGTTCTAAAGACAGCATTTGATTTTCTACATGCACAACACTACTTTTGATGTGCATTCACACATTTTCGGAAGCCAATGAAGGGAAATAGCTATGTTTATATAGTTATATTAAAGCCATTTTGGAGAAGGAAATGGCAGCCCACTCCAGTATTCTTGCCTGGAAAATCCCATGGACGGAGGAGCTTGGCAGGGCCACAGTAAATGGGGTTGCAAAGAGTCGGACATGACTGAGTTGACTTCACTTTCCTCCCATTCATTAAAGATATTTAAAATATAAACTATTTTGTTTATAGCAAAATAGCCGAAAAAATAGATCAAATAGCCCAATTTTATTAAGTAGTGGCTGGAGAAGGCAATGGCACCCCACTCCAGTACTTTTGCCTGGAGAATCCCATGGATGGAGGAGCCTGGAAGGCTGCAGTCCATGGGGTTGCTGAGGGTCGGACACAACTGAGCGACTTCACTTTCACTTTTCACCTTCCTGCATTGGAGAAGGAAATGGCAACCCACTCCGGAGTTCTTGCCTGGAGAGTCCCAGGGAAGGGGGAGCCTGGTGGGCTGCCATCTATGGGGTCGCACGGAGTCGGACCCAACTGAAACGACTTAGCAGCAGCAGCAGCAGCAGGAAGCAATAAATTAATCAAGCCACAACAGATATCTTGAGAGATCCTCTCTCCCCTAAAAGATAACATGTTATGAAAAAACAGATGCAAAGTGAAATAAAAATTCTAAAATATTAACTTGATAATGACAATCCTGCGGGTCTTACGTCTTCAAGATATTTCATTGGTATTGAATTATTTTGCTTTGTGTATTATATAATGAATTGAATTTTTGTCCTTTCATTGAATACATTTCAAAAAATAAGCATGTAAAAGACATTCAGGCATTTTGTCAAAAAACACACTACATTGATATTCTGCCAAATGTGGTTCTATATTAATGACTTTAGAAATTACAAAACTGGCAAGAAACATTTCAGCTGAGTGCCTTCCAAATTGAAACATAAAAATTAAACATTTTCTTAAAACTTTAAGAAATTTCATGAAACAGACATAAACTAGGGATTTCTATATCACAATTTTTCCCCACTGCTTTTTCTAAAAATTAAATTATAGATTAATTTTATTGATTCACATAAACAAGATTTTATAGTTTCAGAGATGCTACACATTTTAATTTTTATTAAGTCATTAGGTTTATCTAGCTGTTTCTATGCCTGAACTTGCTCTCTTTGTGCACACGAATTTCTTTTGGTTATCTTCATGTATATTTGTTTTTTTGTTTTTAATTTTTTAATATTTATTTATTTATTTATATTTTACTTTCTTTTGCTTTACAATACTGTACTGGTTTTGCTGTACATCAACATGAATCCACCACGGGTGTACATGAGTTCCCAATCCTGAACCCCCCCCACCTCCCTCCCCATACCACTGCTTTTTTATTGACTTTCCACATGCTAGTACGTCACTGGCAGCTTCTATTTTATAAACATGCTTTTCTCCCTCTTTCTGTTTTCTGTTCCTAGGTGATGAGGTTCATGTTTCCTGGCATCATATCTCAAAGGAACAATAAGTGCATCAAGCAAGATAATCCAGTTAATTTATTTGAATTTTTGTTGTAAAAGATTAGAAGAATCATAATTGCTGGATCACAATACGTTATGGTTGGCTTATTTATCACAATACATGATTGGTTTAATCTTTTAGTTATTTGTTTATGGAATAAACTTTAGACTTCTATTTTACGTATAAACATTCATGCATCTAGGAGCATGTTGCCATTTCCAATAAGTAGCTAAATGAGAGCTGAGTCCTTGAACTGAGCTCTTCTATCTTTTTGCTCATGTTCAAAAGCAAAGGTGTTTCCAAACACATTTGCATCTAATTAGCAGGAGTTAGTAAACTGCCTATAAATATGGTTTAATTGGCAGGAGAGTAATTATTTAAAAATATTTAAAAAATTGTATTTGAATGGCTGTAGATGGTGTATATGCTGCAGGTTCATCAAAAGATCCCCCACCCATTCTCTAATAGCAAAAAGCCTGATCTTTACCCATCTTATGCCCTGCCTCTGAAAGCATTTGTCACCCATGTTTAAAGCCTCAGAACTGATATTTGACTACCTGGAAATTGGATTTCTAAACACAAAATATTTTTGCTCAGTCTGTGTAAAACAGGCAGACATCATACTACTGAAAATAATTCCTAGAGAAAAGTTATTGTGGCAGTAAGTACTGGAGTAAGAATCAGGATACTTGGATTCTAGTCCTTCTTTTGCTACTGAGTTAGTAGTCTTAGGAAAGCCTCCCAACTTCCCTCAGCTCCCTAAGTATTCTACTATCGTTCTACCCCATCTTGCTTGAGAGGTTTCTCTCAAGTCAGAAACCTGAGAGATCTTTACTGTCTGTCTTTCTCTGACTGATTACATTCAAACCACCAGCAAGTCCTGTAGCATCTACCTCCAAAATATGTCTTGAATCTATTTCCTTCTCTTCATATCTTATACAATTCCATCCCAAGTTACCATCATCTCTCAGCTGGGTTAGAGTTATGGCTTCTTAGATGATTTCCTTGATTCTTCTTTTTTGAATGCAAATTGAGTAGTTTCACTCTCTTACTTAAAACTATAACTCAGAATAGAATTAAGACTTTCAGGGCTGGTGCACTGGGATGACCCAGAGAGCTGGTATGGGGAGGGAGGTGGGAGGAGGGTTCAGGATGGGGAACATGTGTACACCCGTGGCGGATTCATGTTGATGTAGAACGAAACCAATACAATATTGTAAAGTAATTAGCCTCCAATTAAAATAAATAAATTTATATTTAAATAAATAAATAAATTTGGGGAGTATTTGCATCTTAAAAAAAAAAATTAAGACTTTCCACCATAGCCTAAAAGGGTCTGCATGAGCAGCCCCTGCTTATATCTTCAATCTTATATTTCATTCTCTTGTATGGTACAGCTACATTGGCCTTATTTGTCTATTTTAAAAAGATTTTCTTGAATACAATAATCATACTTATTTAAGTATATGTCCTAACATATACTGTCACCCATGTCCTAACATCAATATCTGGGTCACATGAAAGTCTGTATTTATTGTCTATTTTTCCTCTTGGTTATTGGTTGTATAACCCTTAAATGATCCTGTCTAGTAATTTTTAATTAAGTATCAGAGAGTATATATATTTTAAAAAACTTAGAGGTTCCAGTTGATGTTATTACTCACCAGAGAACTTTCTCTCTTTTCTTTGTTAAGGAGATAGAGGGCAGAACTGATGGCTTTAATCCACTCATTGCTGAGCTTGATTGAAGTTGGATTGTGGTTTCCCCCCAGGTGACCCTCATTCTTAGGACTTGGTCTTTTGGGACTTTTTCAATGAGTCTTGTGGACTTGCATCTCCTTAGTGGAGAGATACAGTATGAACTGTGGTGCTGGAGAAGACTCTTGTGAGTCCCTTGGACTTCAAGGAGATCCAACCAGTCCATTCTAAAGGAGATCAGTCCTGGGTGTTCATTGGGAGGACTGATGCTGAAGCTGAAACTCCAATACTTTGGCCACCTCATGTGAAGAGTTGACTCATTGGAAAAGACCTTGATGCTGGGAGGGATTGGGGGCAGGAGGAGAAGGGGACGACAGAGGATGAGATGGCTGGATGGCATCACTGATTCAATGCACATGAGTTTGGGTAAACTCTGGGAGTTGGTGTTGGACAGGGAGGCCTGGCGTGCATGGGGTTGCAAAGAGTTGGACACGATTGAGCGACTGAACTGAACTGAGCTGATGGTATGAAACTTCCACTCTGATTTTGACAGGTTTTTATTTAACAGCCCTTTTAAGCTATAATATTCACCCATGTTAAATGTACAGTGGAATTTAGTGTTTTGACAGAGTTGTGCAGCCATCACCTCAATCTAATTTTAGGCTTTTTTAGTGGCTTGCATGGTCTTCCCAGGTGGCTCAGTGGCAAAAAATCCATCTGCCAAGGCAAGAGATACAAATTTGATCCCTTGGTCAGGAAGATCCCCTGGAGGAGGAAATGGCAAACCACTCCAGTATTCTTGCCTGGAAAATCCCATGGGAAGAGAAGCCTGGTGGGCTACAGACCATGGGGTTGCAAAAGAGTCAGACAGCACTGAGCACACACACATCAGAGGTTTTTGACTTAGCTCTTTAGCCTGCCACCCTATGAAGTTTCAGTTGGCAGATGCCTTGAGGGAGAGACTTACTCAGTGCTGAAAGCCCATAAATCTCCATTTTTGTCACTCTTAGTCTACAGGACTGCCAAAAGTCCTGCTGGCTTTCCCTTACCTCGTCTGTGATTCTTTTCCAGGAACCAGCCTGGGTTTTCAGGCTTTAGAAGTGCTGATGTTCCTATATAGGTACATGTGCTGTGCTATGCTTAATCTCAGTTGTGTCTCACTATTTGTGATTCCATGGACTGCAGCCGCCAGGCTTCTCTATCTATGGGGATTCTCCAAGCACAAATATTGGAGTGGGCTGCCGTGCCCTCCTCCAGGGGATCTTCTCAACCCAGGGATTGAACCCAGGTGTCCCACACTGCAGGTCGATTCTTTACTTTGTGAACCACCAAGGAAGCCCAAAGCTGGAGTGGGTGGCCTATACCTTCTCCAGGGGATCTTCGCAACCCAGGGATTGAACTCAGGTCTCCTGCATTGTAGGTAGATTCTTTACCAGCTGAGCTATCAGGGCCACTCCATTGGCACATGCTCCCATATAAAATGTGTTAAGAAATTGCCAGGATCATCTCATCACTTCCTCAAGGGTTCCTGACTCCTACTTGGTCTTTTCTTCCCAGATCTTGTGCTCCCAAGCACTGGGAGACTGCAAGAAATCCCTCTGCTTTTCTAAGACTCAGCTTAATGTTTTAGCCTCCTGTTCTACATCTCTGGAATGTCAGTATTTTGAGAGAGAAAGTGGCCAAATGGCTCAAGCCATTTACTTCTCCATTTATCACTTCATTCTGTATAACCAAATAATCCCACTGGTTTCCCTGTGCCAGGGCATTGGTCCGCTGCCTGTCTTTGCCCCGATCTTGGCCTCTAGTAGATGCTAAGGATCAGCGTGTGTCCCCAGGGGCAGAGGCAAATCACCAGCTCACCTCTTGAAAGTCCCTTTTCTGAAATGTTAGTCCCTTTAGTCCTTGTTGCTTCTATAGCCTTTTACGCCTTAATAGATACACTTTAAAAATATGTCTGGCTTTTCTTTTTAACAGCATATTGGCCTCCAACCTGCTTGAAAGCAGAAGTCAAATTAGCCTCACTTCTTGGAAAGATCCCCGACCCTTTCTCAGCTCAGGGTCTTTGCTTGGGCTGTTCTCCACATCTTCTCTACTCTCCCTCAGACTTCCCATGCTGTTTGGCTTCTTCAACCTCTTTGGTTCTCATTGCAGTTTGTAATACTGTAACTTACTTACTAGTAGTTAATAATTTATTGTTTGTTTCTTCCATAATAATTTATGTTCCATGAGAATAAGAAGCATGGTTGTCCCTAATAATGCTTTTAGTAAACTCTCAATTGAATGAATAAATACTAAAATGAATTAGAGGATGAATAATTCAGAAAAGAAAATCGGGCTTAATTCTCTTAGGGAAATTATTTACTTACATGGTTTTTTGTGTTGCTGATAGATGACTTATACTTTTATATTTCTAATCCCCTTCTAATCCATCTTCTTTATTTCTCTTATGCATTTATCTCTATTCAAGTAAGTGTATCACTTGCTGTATCAATAGCTCTCTGCTATGTATTTTGAAGTTTACTAAGCAGACTTTTAGCTTAGCTCCTTTCCTCATGTATATCACTATCAATTTTAGTAGACTACTAATAAAATTTATAATATCTCTTTATACATGACACTGAAGCATATAGTAAATATTCAGTATATTATTATTGTTGTTGTCGTTACTTAAACAAGTACCCTAAGTTAAGTAGGCTTGAAGTTGTCTCCTGAGAAATGAGTCTTGCTGGTTTTCATGGGACAAGGAGCCTGTGACAGAATGCATGTAAACTTTAGTACTAGTTACACTGCTTACTTTACCCTACCTTTTTTTTTGGTAGCAAGACTTTATGGATAAAGGAAGCAGTTTGTTGATTTGTATTTTGGTGCTAGCCCATTATCTGTCTGGAGGCCATAACAGATAATTCAAAGATAACCATTTTGAGTAGCACTACGTGAGTCAGTTTTGGTACAGGTGATCTTGGTTCCAGGTTTTGAGTTGGAGGATAAATTGCCTACCCTTTGACAGGGCACATTCTTCTTTCATCCCAGACTGTCATTTTACTCTCTACCATTTTTCTCTCCTTATTTTTCCTCCAGTCCTTGCTATTTTAGAGCCATACACTTTCTACAGGTAATAGGAGAAATGAAATATTTCTCTTGACCACTGGGTATGGATTTTTGAGATTCCTAAGCTTAAAGCTAGAATCAGCCAGCAGGACCAGCCAAGGTGGAGGACTTGAGCACAATGCTTAGAGGAACAAACTTTCAGAAAATGCTGGCCATGTGATCTTATTGCCACATGATCTTACTGGCACAAGCCTAGGAAAGCTGTGGAAGCCTTGAAGAGGGTGTGAGAGAGTGGGTGATGGATAGGGTTTAGATTAGTGCCAGTGTCCAAGGAGTCAGAGCATGCAGGGAGTATGATTCCTGTTTTATAATAAATCGTACGCCTCAGCCTAGATCTGAAACAGTTTTCCTGACTGGGTTTCTAGTTGAGGGTGTGCTTTTATCTGTTCTGGACATTCTAACGTAGTAACTCTGGGTGGGACTTGGGAATCAATCCTTTTAAAAAGCTCTCTAAATTGTTCTGATGATTGCTAGGTTTGGGAACCACCGTCTGTAACAGTGTCTCCACTTTCTGAGGGAGTTATCATTACTCTGATTCAGGACCTCACATTCTTGTAACTCAATGGAAATTTTGAAGGTTTGCTATGACATGGAGCTATTGTATTAGGTATGGTGACCAATCTCAAGGGAATTGCACCCCTCTCTCCATCTCTCTTTCTTCCAGAGGGCTAGTGTCCAAGCTGCTTTACTCTGCATGACCTTGCCTTCTGATCACAGTTGGTCTACACGTAATCATCTTACTGAGGCAAGATTAATGAGAGTCTTCCTGGGGGTTTTAACTTGAGACACAGAGAGCCAAGATTTATCCACTCATTTCCTTAAAATTTGGCTGTCATGTTTTCTACTATGCGATAGAGCTCATCTGTGGAGATAGAAAATAAGGCAGAATGCATAAAGAAACTTAAATATGAGATAAGGAGACAGTCCTGATTATATTCAAATGTGAGTATTTTGGAAGGTTCTAACATCTTTGGTCCCGTATTATGGGGTCAGAAACAAAGAGGACAGGATATCCTTACTATTTACAGTAATGATATTGGTCTTCCACGTTGTGAAATGATTTCTCTTTAATTAAAAAGAAAAAGCTTCCAAGTTTATGAAGAACTCTGAATTTCTTATGGCTAATGATGTTCGGATTACCCGAGATGTGGCAGACGGAATCCTGTCTCCCCACAGATGTCTATAGTCCTGATCTCCAGAACCTGTGACTGTGTGACCTTATGTGCACAAAGGGATATGCTGATGTTATTAAACTAAGGATGATGAAATAGAGAGATGACCCTGGACTATCTGGATGGGATCGGTGTAATCACAAAGGTTCTGATAAGAGAAAGTGGGAAGAGAAAAGAGAGGAGGAGGAAGATGGGATGACAGAAGCAGCGATGGGAGTGATGACATTTCTAGCTTCAAATATGGTGGAAGAGAACCAGATGCCGAGGAAAGCAGACCATCTCTAGGGGCTAGAAATGACAAGGAAAGGGATTTGCTCCTAGAGTCACAAGAAAGAATCAGGGCTGTGGTCACTAACGTTCTGTGTGGAAGGATCAGTGGTCATCAGCCCTTAAGGACAGTAAAAGAGTCCTAAATGGTTCTTGTTAATAATTTAATAGAATCCAGCTTTTTTCTTGTTGTTGCTTGTTTTTCGGATATACTCTCATCCTGGTCTCAATAAATTTGACTGTTTGAGGTAATTCATATAAGCAGAATCATACAATATTTACTTCACTTAGCATAATGTCTTCAAAGTTAATCCAGCACATGTCAGAATTTCCTTCTTCTCAAAAGATGAATAATATTCTCTTGTATGTACATATATGTTTTGTTCATTCATTCATCTGTTGATGGACAATTGTAGAACCCACATCTTAACGGGAGAGAGTAAAAAATTTCCAGCCATCTGTATTACTATCTCTATAATAAGTGAAGTCACTCAGTCCTGTCTGACTCTTTGTGACCCCATGGACTGTAGCCTATCAGGCTCCTCCATCCATGGGATTTTCCAGGCAAGAGTGCTGAAGTGGATTGCCATTTCCTTCTCCAGGGGATCTTCTCAACCCAGGAGTCGAACCCGGGTCTCCTGCATTGCACACAGACACTTTACCATCTGATAACCACGGTGTAATTATAAAAATCAACAAATTTAACATTGTTACAGTACCATCGGTCCTTGAGTCCTTGAGTTAGACTGGGCAGGTTTGAAGTCTGTCTCTTGTCCTGCTTTCTACAAGGTATAGATTTTTGGCAAGTAATTCTGGCCTCTGATCTTTAGTCGCCTCATCTCTAAATGAGGCCAATAATACCTATGTCTTAGGTGGCTGTGAAGCCTAATAAGCTATCATGATTCTGGCGCCCAGTAGTGGCTTAGAAAGCTTTAGGTTTCCCTTTGACCTCCTAGAATTAAACATGCTGCTGGGTGCTCGAGAGGTCTACAATTAATTATTGGCTGGTTGGAAAGCTTTAGAGGCAACTTCAGTTTTCTCAAAAATGATGACATTCGTTATATGTTTAAATTGTTGCCTTATGAGTTTCTGTTTCTGAAGGTTGATCTTTCTTTATCACATGCAAGTTTAATATCATCGACCAAGAGATAGAATTCTCTATTTTTAAAAAACAACTAATAGTCATTTAAAAGAAAAATGTATTACCAATCTAACATGTTAATACAATATATTAACATCATGACGGTACAAACCTCCAGAACTTGACTAATTTCTGAATCAGGATACCTTTGGCTAATGTGGCAGAGCAACAACTCAAAAATAGGTTATACTATAGAGAAATTGTTATAACAGGAAGACCAGAAACATGGACCCTCCAGAACTGGGTAAATCAGAGGATCAGTGATTTCACAGGGTCCACAAAGGGTTCTTTCTATGTCTCTAGTGGAATCTCTTCCATCTGTTGGCCTGGACCACAAATGTAAACCTCCTCATGGTGGCAAGATGGCAGCAGCAGTTTCACGCATCGCATTCAGACATGGCAACATTCGGAAGAGACCATCCTTCCTGTGAACTCTTTCGGAGTGAGAAACTCCTTCTAAGAAGCCCTCCAGAAGGTGCTCCTCATCTCCCATTCATCAGATTTGCATTACCTGGACATGTCCAAACCACCTGGGGAGGGAAATGCAACCCTGTAGATTGACTTAAACCGATTGTAGTTTACTTCTTGGGTCTAGTGTTGGGGCTGGTACTAACCTCTTCTGAAATACTGGCCATTGGTCAGGAGCTGAATAAATTGGTGGGGGAGGAGCAGTAAATACTATCTGCTACAGTATACTAGCTAGACTGTGTTATAACCAAGCATTAGAAACTAGAATTAAAAAATCCATTTGGTACATTTGCATCATTTGCAAATTCCTGATGTTCTTTGGAAAGCAGTTTTGATAAGCAATTGGCATGAAACATAATAAGAATGATTTGGTAATCAAGAAAAATGAAGTAGATTTAATTAACTTTGAAATGTTTTTTAAAATAATAAATGTTTCTAAGATTCTAAAAAATTTCCCAAATATAATAAAGAGATTGTTAAAACTGTGCTCACCATTTTTGCATTTGCATTTCCATTTCTTTATAGTCTTAGCTGGTAAACTCTCTATGGAAGGATTTATTTTCTTTTAATTTTAATTTTCCACTAATCCATTTCTCTATGAAATGAGGGATGCAATTATGAATGTATTTAAGAACTAAGCATAACCGCTTCTCTTCACTAATTTTAATTTGTTCTGTATTTTTTTTCCAATCATATTAGTGATTATAGGCTCTGTTCAGACCAAAAGCAATTCTTATTTACTCAGTAATGCCCACAGGAAACTGAGTGTTCTAGAAGCAATCTGGGCAAGTGAAAGAGATCAGCTTCCTATGTCATCATATCATCTGTTACAGTTAGGATCAGACAGGTAGTAACAATGTAACAAGTATACTATCCCCACATCTCAGAAGGGTTTATATTTTGGTCATGCCATATACCCACAGAAGTTTCACGACTACAGGGGACTCTGCTCGTGCTAGTGAATCAGGCTGATAGAGGAGCTACCATTTCAAATGTGCCACAAAGGAGTGTTGGGAGGTCTTCATGCCAGCAATTCCTTGTTTTGTCCAGAAGCTACACACATACTTCTGGTCCCATTGTATTTGTCAGAATCAATTACATGGCACCCCAACCCATGGGGGCTAAGAAGTATGTTTCTACCAGGTCCCTGGGAGATGGAGAGCCAGCAATGGTGAGCAGTATTTTTGACAATGGCAAAGATGTCCCAGTGTGAATCATTGCCTTTCAGTAGGAGGGGAGACATGCCCTAAAGGAACAATTAGTGTTCAGTTGTTATGATCAAAATGGAAATGCTTCAGTTAGGGTGTGCTCTATACCCTAGTGTTACTACAAATACAGATTTATAAAGGACAACAGAATCTCACCTCATGAACTGGAACTGTGGTATGGCTTTTCCCTCACATTAAGGATCAATATTTTAGGTAAAATGTAGCCTTTTTCAAAATCTGCTCTGTCACTGCATACTGGTAAGTTTCAGTTCAGTTCAGTTCATTTGCTCAGTCATGTCCAACTCTTTGCGACCTGATGAATTGCAGCACGCCAGGCCTCCCTGTCCATCACCAACTTCCAGAGTTCACTCAAACTTACGTCCATCGAGTTGGTGATGCCATCCAGCCATCTCATCCTCTGTCGTCCCCTTCTCTTGCCCCCAATACTTGTTGGGGGGCAAATAACCAAGCAAATAATCTTGGAGTGTATTTCCAGCTGCCCAGTCTAACTTCTTCACTTTCTAATCATGGGTCTTCTGTCCACATTGCTTTTGATGTCATAGATTGTTAGGTTTTTTACTTCAAACATTGAGCCATCTCCATTTATATGGTATGAAGCGTGATTCATTCTAAAGAGAACTTAAAAAAACCTTTACTGCTGGTGTTGCTCATTGTGGTCATGCCTGCATGAGCACAGTTGACAAGCACATTTCATCAGCTTAGTCTGAATGCTTAGTTGGAGTATTCTACCCATTTCTCTCCCCTGAACAATCTAAGTAAGCTCACGGGCTCTTTAGTAAATCACAATTCAGTGGAAAGAATGGCAATAGATGAAAGGTCTCATATGGCAGGAAATAAAGGGAGAAGTTCAGCCACTCTTATCCACTGGTGTTAAATGATAATAATAATAGTATTTGAGTAGGTGAATGCACATTGCATTCTAGGCTCTTTAGTAGTTGTGTGTATTATATGTTCTAGCCTATTCTCAGAACAAATAGAGAGCTGGCTGGTTTTTTCCTGTTTTTACGTGAGGAAAGAGTCTTAGATGTTTGTTCAAGTTCAAACAGCTGTTCAGTGTCTCCAACTGTAACAAAACTTTGGAATTTAGATTTTATTTTATTGACTGTCCAGTATTTTTAATTCTCTGATGTTATCCTTTTAATTTTAAAATAGTTTTCTATATTATATAATGCTGATTTAAATGCACCTTTAAAATCTTCACAGGGTACTGTAAGTACCTCCAAAATCTTTGCACAATTATAGGTTTAACACTTGTAACTTGGCAAGTATTCAGACAATGCTTATGAATGAATGACTGCATCCGTGTGAGGCTCACATGTCTAGCCTAGCTGAAGACTACCATGTGTGCAAATCTAGACCAGACGAGCTGTCTGACCTCCAAGGCCAATTTGCTATCGGTTTTCTATACAAGCAGAATCAGTTATCTGTTTTTTCTACTTAAGTTGAAAAGAACATTTTAAGAACAATTTTCATGATTGATTATATATAAAAATTCATGCTGAGTAATATATTTAATGAATAATAGCAGCAAATGTGTGAGCTAAGAACAGATAAATATGAAAATAATTTATTAGGTGTTAATTATTTGTAGTATATTTTCTAAATATCTACAATAAGCTTGTGCTAAAGAAAAAGAAAAAAGATTTAAAAATACATGTTGATTCTAGAAAATCTAGGAAATGCAGAAAGATATAAATAAGAAAATCAAAATAATTCCAAATTCCAGATTTTGTTCTCTCAATCATTCTTTCTAAGGGCATGTGGACACACAAAACTTAACGCAACTGTAAGCATACATAGTATTGCAGCCTGATTTTTCACTTTATTATGTCCTTTAAAATCTTTTTAAAAGATGCTTGTCAGTGGTCTTATACTGTTCTATTATCTGAAAGGTGCATGATTTATTATTGGACATTTAGGCTCTGTCAATTTTTTGTGGTTGTAAATAATGTTGTGATGAACATCTTTCTATATAAATCTCTGTGAGCATGATTTTCAGTGCACCGTCCTTCCCTTGAAGTCCCTTGATTGGTGACGCACACCTCTGCTAACTGATATTCGACCTGTGGGGCTAAAGCTGTGTAGCTAGAACTTGTCAAGAAGACAAATAGTGTATCAGTGGCCTGTCTCACGCTCATAAAATAAAATGGTTACAACCATAATTCTGCAGACCATTTATTTGGCTAACAGCTAGATGCTTCGTTGATTCCATACACAATGTATCCCTAAAGAATGAAGGTGACCTTGGAGACAGCCAGCCATCAAGAATCCAACTAATCCAGTCTCAGGATATTTGGTGCCCAGCACCGACCAGACCCAGCACCATCTGTTAGGTCCTTGTTACTCAGAATGTAGGAAGGGATATGGGTTCCATTTAGTTGTGGGTGCTCTTCAGGAGAAAAAACAGAATAGCTTAAATTTTAACTCTAAGGAATGTTGGTTGTGGGAGTTGTAGGCCTTTGTAGAAAGAGTAACGATGTAGTCTAAAATTTAGTGAGCTTTACTGAAGATTGCCAAAAAGAGGAAATATTTGGTTAAAGCTGAATGTCACCACACCAGAGGACTGGAAAAAATCACAGTCTTAGAACTTTGCTTCTAGGACATTTGAGATTTATAGCATGTCTATTTATAAAGTTCTTTAAACTGGGGTCCCATTTATTTTGTAGAATCAACAAAAAAATTAAAATCCATATAAAAAATGGACTTGAGTTGGTTTCCAGTTACTTAAGCTACCAGTATGAATGCTTTGCATTCATCTCTAGCCTAAGAGGATAAAGCTTTTACCTTTGATCTAGAATTTATTTAATTTTCTAGGACAGCACTGGAGATTCTAGGTCCAAACTCCAGGTATTTAATATGTGTCAGTTTTGCTCTCTGCTTCATGGTGACAGTTTTATCATTAGCTTTTAACACTTATTGTACTAAATTGCTATATTAATATTAATGTCAGAGTGTGAAAAATTCAGCTGGTAAGTGGTATTCAAATTAGCCTAATGCAAACTTTAATGGATTCATGCACTCAAAAAATCCTTTGAAACAAAGGTAACTAAAGTGATAAAAAGACCAACTAATCACCATTAAAAGGGAATATTACTACAAGTATAAGAACAAAATACTTTCAAGCAAACAAGCTTGACTGATTTTAATCAAACAATATGAATGTAACAGCTGGTATAAACCTTTGATTATATTATGGGGTATAAATAGAAAACATTTTTTTCCCCCAGTCAGGGTGCTCTGGATTGAATTGTGTCTGCAGTAAAAGACAAGGTGAAGTCCAAACACCTGGTACCTGCAAACATAACCTTATTTAGAAATAGGGTCTTCACAAATGTAATACAGTTAAGGTGAGGTCATTAGAGGGGGCCTAATCCAACAAGATTGCTGTCCGCATATGGTAATGCACATTTAGGCAGACAGATATGCACAGAAGGAAGGCAATGAAGAGGGTCATGAGAGGATGGAAGCAAAGACAAGAGTGATGCATTTACAAACCAAGGAATGGGCAGCCTTTCTGGCAAATGCCAAAAGCCAGAGGAAGCAGGGAAGAGTTCTCTCCTATAAGCTTCAGAAGGAACACAGTCTGGTGGACAGACTGATTTTGGATTTCTAGTCCCCTCAATCTGCGAGACAATGTATTTCCACTGTTCTAAGCTGCCCAGATTGGAGTGCTTTTTTATGAGAGCTCCAGCAAGCTAGCAATAGTCATAGTTTTCCACTGTGCTCTGCCAAACCCCATTCTTCTCTTGCCTCAATTAAGTCTGAGACAGGTCACATATTCTGGTCAGTTACTATTCTTAAAAGTCAGTTCAGTTTATGTTTCTAATCTCAGATCCAATTTATATCTCATCTCCTTCCCTGCCTGCAGTATCAGCCAGGCCTGATGGTCAGAGGATTCAGAGTAGGGAAGGGACGAGAATGGTTCTTGCAAATTTCCCACCCCTCTTAGAAGTGATGGGCAGAGGCATGTCTCGTTCTAGGACACCCTTGTCCCCTGCATCTGTTGGGTCTGGTTCTCTGCTGCTGGAAGGAAGTGGACTTGGAAAGATGGCCGAAGCTTCTTGATACAACAGTCAGTGATGGCGCAAGCCCTCTGGACTTGTTCTTACTAAATCTGACTCTATGATATTGGTGGCCCCTGTGTTTCCTTGGGGTGGTATTTTGCTTTACTCTTACCCATGCTGTCTCCCAGAACTTTCTGTGAGAGACGCAGCTATGCTTCCTTTTGGTGTTCCCAATAGGTTAATGTTCAAGACACCGGTGGCCTCAGAGTTCCTGCCTTTCTTCTTCTCTGTGCTCCTTCCTGTGGAGCCATGTAACCCACCAAAGTCCTCCACTCCTTCTCTATGCCTTGGGATTGAGGTGGAGAAAGGGCTGCATCCATCTTTTTTTCCCAGTCATGCCACACCACTCCCTTGTCACTATGGAAACAATTCAGACCATTTTGTCAACATCCTGCCTCCCACATGCCCTGGGCAGCAAGGGGTCTTGGGCTCATGTAAGACAGAATTCCTCTGGTATGGATCCATACCTCCCAGAAACTCCTCCAGCAACCTGCTCACCAGCGGTAGTTCTAAGATTCCACGGCCTCCAGCCAGTGAGGGTGGCATCACATATCTTGGATATGGGTGCCCTGACAAGTGAATCTCTCAAGGCTTTGGTTGCCTGGTCTCAGGGGGTACTTAGGGCATCTCCCTCTCCCTCACCAAGGGGAAGAAAAGGACTTTGGGGAGGTAATAGGATCTTCACTATGACCACTGCCTCCCTGCGCCTGCAGAGCCCCATAGCCCCCCCGCCCCTGTCACCCCTAGTCCTGCTGTACAGCCTGGAAAGGTGTGGTGCTGGTGTGAGAGCTGGTAGAGCAGAGCCAAGTCAGTCCTGAGCAAAGTTTCCGGACTCAGTTGTTGGTATCTCTCCTTTGAATGTAGGACTATTTAATATCTAAACTTTGCCTTCATTCTGGCATCTTGGGAGTGCTGAGGGCACAAAACTTACAAGAGTAGCCTGTGCCACTTTGGTAGTGAGAAGGGAGTGGGGCTGCATGATGGGAAAAGATGGGTCACTGACTCCTGGACAAAGATCAATTCCCACTCAGTTGCCATTATACCAGGAAAATGGGTTTTCTGTTTCTAGGCTTTTCCTTCCTCATATTTATCCTTTGATATTGCAAGATGTTTTACAGGGTTTTTTTTTTTTTTTTTTTTTTTTTTTTTTTTTTTTTGGTGTTTTTT
>SJYA01002617.1:1549689-1603808 GCA_006410615.1 Neotragus moschatus | reverse complement strand
TTTTTTTTTTTTTTTTTTTTTTTTTTTTTTTAAGATTTGGGATTTTTTTTGGGGGGGGGGAGGCTATGCTGCTCAGCATGTAAGATCTTAGTTACCTGACTAGGGATTGAACCTGTGCCCCCTGCAGTGGGGATACAGAGTCCTAATCACTGGACCACCGAGAACTCTGTAAGATGGTTTAGATTTTGGCTAAGATCTTAAGGAGATGGAGGAGGAGTGATGTTTAATGTGTAAGCCTAATAAGAGTGCTGCTGGATGGCTGTGACTCATAGTCCCTTCCCTTAGGTGAGCATCCCAGTGAGATTTAGAGGAAGGGAATTTGCTTCTACTCACTTGCTTAGAGACTGACTGGCTCAAGTTGGGATCAGTTACTTTAGTAATTGGATTAGCTGCTTGATGGCTTCACTTCTAGACTGAAAGTTTTCCAAATGTGATCATCAGCAGCAGTCCCACCTGGAAAGTTGGTAGGAATACAGATTCTCAGGCCCCACCCCAGACCTACTGAACCAGGAACTGGGGGTGGGTTGCAGGAATCTGTATTAAAAAGTGCTCCAAGTGACTCCAATGCACTCTCATGCTGGAGAACCACTGCTCCAAAGATGTTTCTCTTCTCCAATTCAAAATGACACCCTAGCCTGTCTAAGAAATGGGTGTCTACTTGGTAGGGCCTAGTATGATAGATATGACTTACCTTAAGAATTATTCTTTTGAAATTTTCTGATGATTTTTCTATCCATCACACACTTTCAGCTTAAAAGCTTTCTGATGCACTTTAGCTGAAGCAAAAAGAGTCTCCTAAGAAGGAGGAGACTTCAGGAATTTAACTACTTTAAGCAAGGCAGTTTCCACTTGGATTCAGTTGTCCTTACTATGATGCTTATTAACTACGGAATATTTCCTCACATAAGATGAGGTTTAAGGATGGGACTCACTTTTACCTGTATTGTCTTCTCCATAAGAATCATCACCATCAAACATACTATATATTTTGTATGCTTCTATTATGTTCTGTATGTCTTCCTCCACAAGAATGTGAGCTTCATGAAGATCAGGGCTTTTGTCTGTTTTATTCAGTGCTGGTTCCCCTAAATAGTGCTAGGTTTATTACAGACATTGCCAATTATTTACTGAATGAGTACATGAGAGCTGGGTTTCAAGAATGTGTTGTACAAGTTGTTTAGATTTCTATGTTTATTGATTCATTGAAGAAAATTATCGTTTTTATTCTGATTTCTACTTGTCAGTATGCTTAACACCGAAGGCATCCTAAGGTCCTCAGAAATCCAATCATTTTAGTGTGACATGAACTGAAGAATTTACTAGACTGATGTGGAAGTTATCACCTAGAGATATGCTATAAAGCTGCATGGATGGGAACTGGACGAGGGAGAAGACACAAGAGAGGCAGGGAGAATTATTGTGTGAAACTAACACCTAAGGATTTTTGTTGGTAACTCTTGAATGTGCCAGTCTGCTGTTTATTCAACAGTGTCCTTTTGTAGGGGTTATTTGCGGCGGGGGCAGTAACTCTGTTTTATGGGTAATTGTGTTAGGTCTAACACCTCCCAGAATACAGTATTTCTATTTCCCTTTTGGCACATTTTACAGCTCCTACTTCACATATGTTCATTGTTTTCCGGCTCACTGATGATCCTATTTTGACGCAGAAGAGTTGGTCTCCACCCTTGGTGCACCGGGAGGGTAACAGGCAGATACATTTGGAGGTGGTGGCTGCAAGGAGAGAGACAGTGTGACTCACTACAGTGCTTTAGGATTTGATTTTACCTGACTCCTCCCCAGTGCAGTGAGCCCTTCGGTGGCAACGAGTGAGAATGCGGGCACAAAGGCACTGACTCAAAAGACCCAACTGTGGCTGAATGGAGTCATCTGGATGTAAGGGAGGAGAGGCTGCTGGTAAGTCAGTAAGATGTAGGGGCCAGGCTACCGCTGACATCTCCTTTCCCTCACTAGCCACATCCAATCAGCTGCTCAGTTCAGTTCAGTCGCTCAGTAGTGTCTGACTCTTTGCGACTCCATGAACTGCAGCATGCCAGGCCTCCCTGTCCATCACCAACTCCCGGAGTTCACCCAAACTCATGNTTTGGCCCCCTGATGTGAACAGGTGGCTCACTGGAAAAGACCCTGATGCTGGGAAAGATTAAGGGCACGAGAAGAAGGAGACGACAGAGGATGAGATGGCTGGATGGCATCACCGAGTTGATGGACATGAGTTTGAGTGAACTCTGGGAGTTGGTGATGGACAGGGAGGCCTGTTGTGCTGTGGTCCATGGGGTCGCATACTGTCGGACATGATTAAGCAACTGAACTGAACTGAACTGAATTTTACTGAAAAAATGCTTTTGCTTCTCGCTAATGATTTTGCTTCTAGCCATTTCATTGCCTCCCTTGCAGGGCCACATGGCCATGTGAACAAGAGAAGAGTAGTGAAATGGAAGCCGTGATGACTCCCCCAGGAACTCTCCTTAAAAAGAGAGCATGTGTCCATTTCTAGTCTTCCTTCTTTTGTACTCCAGCAGAGAAATATTGCACCATGATATAACTTCAAGAATGTCAGACCAGACAACTTTAATAAAGAGAAATAAAATATCAGCTATACCTCAATAAAAAATAAAGTATGAATATCAGATTTTAAAAAAGCATAGCAGAACAGACAGCAGGAAGGAGCTCCAGTCCTATCTGAAAGAAGAGAATCACCAGACCATCCCTAGATTGCCTTCCCCCTGCATTTAATTTGTAAGATAGAGAAACAAAATTTTACCTTAAGCAAATCTTACTTAGGATTTTCCTCCCACGAAAGTAGTCCTGAAATTAATAAGCACTCTCGACACTCCTGGGTTTGTTTATGTAGAAAAAGGCAGTTATAACAACCGAGAGTCATGGCAGCCATATAAGGATATATCATTTTTCTTTATGCTCTCTGCCACCGTGTGAAAGAATAAACTAACAAAGAGATGTGTGTGTATATGTGTGTTCATGTATGTGTGAAGTCCACGCTCCCACCTCTTTCTCTACTCCAACCTCTCGGAGTCACAACTTTGTCCCTATACTTAAAGGGAAGAAGAAGGCTTTGAGATAATTGTGTCTGATGCTTTAAACAGGATAGAAATGTCTTTATCACCAGAATGAGATTGTTTTAGTACAAAAGCTATGCAAACTTAGGGAACAAGGCTGAGAGATAATTAAGAATGCTTGCTTCTCAGTGGGGAAGGAAGAATTCAACAGGGCACAGGGGGTATCAGTTATATTAAAAATTAATATACTTTGTATTCATGCTTTAATAAGCCTGGCTCCTTCATGAAGTTGGTTACACTAGACTGGTTTTCTCAGTTCCTAAGCACAGTCCAGAGAGTATCTCTTACCCACAGTCTTCTTCTGGAGACATGCAAACGCATTCAGATCCCAACTGTTTTTGTCCTGGTTGACAGTGACCCCTTAAGCCTGTCAGGACATCTGAAACAAAAGAAAATGAAGAAAAGAACAGTTCACAGCATGGATTTCAAGTGGTCAGTTTGAATTTAGGAGAAAAGGCTATGGTGAAATGTTCTCACTTATCGCCTAGAGTTGGAGCACTCATTTTAGCTTTTTCAAATCTATTGTTATGAAATAGTCCATCTGAAAAGTCCTTTCTAGCCCTTGTGAGCTGTCACGTTTCCAACCTAAAACTGCTATTAAGTTCAAGAAATTGAAATTGGTGAAATTTTTGTTCATTTTTCAAATATTTATTGAACGACTATGATTTACCCACTGTGATAGATTCTGGCGATAGTGAGTTGAGCAAAATTTGACTCAGATCCCATGCTCACTGAATCTAGTCTTGTGGGCAGACAGACATTAATCAAACAAACACACTCTACACATAGAATCTCTGCTGTTATTAGTGCTATTAAAGAGAAAGCATATAATCAAGAAAATTGATGTAGCTAGGAAGGTTATGAATGGTAAAATGGGAAGAGAAAAGGGAGTATGATGGAAGCAAAGGAAATAGCAGACATGAAAGTGCTCAAAAGAGAGAGAACATTTGACTTTCTTGGAACTGAAAGAAAGTCAGGGAAACAAGGGCAAGCAACAAGAAATGGCCAGAGAAATGGCTGTGCGGTGGACTGTGCAGGGTCGTAAAGGGCTTTTGAAGGATTTTTGTCTTATTTTATAAGCAGTGGTAAATCTTTGATAGGTTTTAGCAGGGGGTGGTGTGACAAAATCAGGTCTGGATTTGGAAAAGAATTTAATTCTGGCTTCTGTGTAGGGAATGCATTTGGAGAGGCATGGTGGTCAGGACAGTAGACAGTTTGTGAGGTTATTATTGGCAAGATCCTCTAGAGAAGGGAAAAGGCTACCGACTCCAGGATTCTGGCCTGGAGAATTCCATGGACTGTACGGTCCATGGGGTCAAAAAGAGTCTGACATGACCGAGCAACTTTCACTTTCACTATAGTAGTTTGGGTGAAAGAGAATGGTCATTTGGATCAAAGTGCCAGAGGTGGAAATGGAGAGAAGTGGGTGAACCTGAGACATTTCAAGCATGTAAAATACATGCGATTGCATATTGTGGGTAGGTTATGAGAACTGTGAAGTGTAATTCTTAGATTTCTGGTTTGCATAAGAGAATAGATGTTGGTGCCTAAACTGAAATAGTAAGTATTAGAAAAAGTTAGTGGTAGGGAAGCAAGGGTGATGACTCAGGAATTCCTCTCTGCAAATGCTGAATCTGTGATCTCTTTAAGACAGCCAAACAAAACAGATATATATATAGGAATTTGGATATTCGAGCCTAAAGCTCAGTGGAGAAGTCTGTGGAAAAGATTTAAATTTGTTATTAGCCTATGGAGGGATCATTGACGCCCTGGGTATGGGTGAGATTCCCCGGCAGGAGAGTGTAGCATGAGGTTAGGGCCAGATCCGAGTCTCGAGGAACTCCAGCATTTAAAGTCCGTGCATAGGCAGGAGCCTGCTAAAGAGGCAGGGCAGCAGCCAGAGAGGTAAAGGGTAAACCAGATGGCACTGCGTCTTGGAAACAGGGAAAGAATGCATCTGCAGAAGAAGGTCAGTTCTGCTGAATGTTGCTGAGGGACCAAAGCAGATGAGGACCGAAATATTGTCCATCAGGTTTAGCAATATGGATGTCAGTGTCAACAACTGTGCAAATGGATTTTAGAGGATAATGAAAAGCCAGATTTTCTTTATAAGAATAATCAGTGGAGAAATGGACAGCTCCCAAATGTAGCTATTTATCCCTGCCGGATATTCTAGGTACTAGGATGCTATGGTGGGAAAAAAAAAAAAAAAGTAGAAGAAAGAAAACAGCAGTTATCCTCTTTTTCCATGAATCTAAGCAATAGTGGAAAAAGAGACATTAATCAAAGAATCATAGGGATGAGTTTATAATTAAAAGCTGAGATAGGTATTTGGAAGAAATATGATTTCAGGAGACCATATCAGCAAAAAACAAAAACTGAGAAAGGTAGGGAAGATTTATAAGGAAATGATGCTTGTGCTAAGATGAGCAATTGAATACTGAATATGAGGAAGGGCCATTAAAGCAGAATGAAGAACATGGGTATATTATGTGCTGAATGCTGTGCTTAGTTGCTCAGTCATGTCCAGCTCTTTGCGACCCTATGGACTGTAGCCGACCAGTCTCCTCTGTCCATGGGGATTCTCCAGGATACTGGAATGGGTTGCCATGCCCTCCTCCAGGGGAACTTCCCAACCCAGGGATCGAACCCAGGTCTTCCACATTCCATGCAAATTATATACCCGCATTGCAGTAGGTACATTATATGCAAGGGGAAATCTTGGTTATCTTTGCTTATGTTGAGGCTCACCCAAAGAAGCTTTAGGCTGATCAAATTAAACACGGAGCTGACATCCCGAGCCTCCTGGATAAAACATGTCCCTAGACTGGATCTGACTGATCAGGCATCCATATGGCCACAGGGGCCTCTGTAAGCAAGTAACTGACAAAGGAGGGAAGTAGAAAGGTATATCAGGCAGGAGGTTTGGTAGGGAAGCAGGTTTATGTTAGAGGCAAAAATAAAGATTTTAAAAATTGGTACATTTCCTTTTTTGCTGCTATGCATTTCCATTCCCTGCTATTCTCCTCTTTTAGGACCCTTATTCTAGCTGGTGAAATTTGGCTCAGAGCTTTCATGAACATGGAGACCTATAACTGCTGACCTATAAGTTCTCAGATATTAAGATTTCCATTGACATGGGCTTGTTTTTCTTTGGTGTCTTGTGTGGCTATGCCTCTTTGGCTTTTGTAAATAAATCCACACTTACTCAGGTCAAGGAGGGACTCTAAGCTGTACATTTCCAAAGAGCATCAGTTTTCAAGCACACAGAGCTTTGCTCCCTGCCTACCACTTTGACGTCATCAGTGACCACATACAAGGATTCTTTGCTCCCGCACTAAGTGTCAGGTGGAAGCCAGAACTGGCCCTCAGCTGCTTACACTTTCTGCCCTGCACAATTTGTGAGCAACATGGAAATGAAAACATTACAATCTTTAAAGAGTGATGAGGGCAAAGGGATCTTTGGAGGTGTTAATTTCTTAGAGGAAGGGATAAAAATGACAGGGGAGGTGTACGGCATCTCATTTCTTCAGGAAGCAAGATTCTTTTTCACATTAAAAGAATGAAAAGTCTTTCTGACCAGCCAATGACCTGGACATCTCTGTATCACACATCTCCAGCCACATTGAGATTAAAGAGGTTCAGTTTTATTGATGACTTTCTTTTTCTGTGACTCCTTTCATTGATCTTTCTGCCAACGTTGTCAGAGAGAAAATAGATGAGATGGAGTATTTCTTTTATCTCGATATAGAGCATTTTGTTCTCTCTCAGTTTGAATTATAATTGCAATTTCTTTTAAAAACATGGAGGGGTGTGTGTATGTGTATACATATGCTGTTATTTGTATAAAGAGAAGGATCTACCTAAGATGCCCAGAAAATCTTGATTTTGTAAACTGTGTAGTCCCTAAACACATTCATCTCTCTGACATGTATGATCAAGAATCAAGTGAAGCTAAGCCACAATACCAACCTGAAGTTCTCACAGATTTCTATATGATCTCTTTATCAATAGTTTTAAGGTTATATAACCATTGAACAGTGAAAGTCACTCAGTCGTGTTCAGCTCTTTGTGACTCCATGGACTGTTGCCCACTAGGCTCCTCTGTCCATGGGATTCTCCAGGCAAGAATGCTGAAGTGGGTTGCCATTTCCTTCTCCAGGGGATCTTTCCAACCCAGGGACTGAACCCAGGTCTCTTGCATTGCAGGCAGATTCTTTATCATCTGAGCCACCAGGGAAACCCATATAAGAGATTAAGTTTCTCCTTTTCCTTCAGACATTATAAAAGCACAGAACAGGATAAAGAAGACAAGGTAGCAGAGAGCTTGAGGAGAGCCGCTTATTTGACCCAAACTGTCTGGTTTGGGGTCTAATTTAGCGTCTCTTTGCCTTTAGTTTTTTCATAGGCAAAATAGGCCTAATCATAGCTGAGCTCAGATAAACCCTCCAAGATTCTCTGATTAAAAATGAGACATAACTTGAACAAGCATGTTGAGAAATTTGGAAGATATGAAATAGTTGAAACTCCCTTCCTTTTCCTCCAACTGACCAACATGCCAGACTAATGGGAGTTCTCAGCTCCTGCTGCCAGCTGCCTGTCAACAACTGAACTTCCAGGTTTATATGTTTCTGTCTTTCACAGCTTCACTCTTCTGCACCCACTAGTCCAGTTATAGATTTACCAACAGTCAGTTTTATTTGTTTCCAAGTCTATTTATGCCAATTCCTATTGTAACTGTGTACATTAATTAAATATATCAACTTACATAATATATCAAACTTACATATAAGTTGATAAATATATCAACAATAAAATAAAGGAGGAAAAATTATTTTTATAAAAATGAAGTAGAAAACATTGAATAATTTAAAATGGTTTGCAAAAATGTTTCTCTGAATTAACTGTGGATGAAACTACTGTAAAAGATTAAGGAAACAAAATACATATAAAAATTTTAAAGCATTTTCTAGTCAAATTTGCTGCAAAAGTTGCCTTTAAGTCTTCACCTCTCTTCAAAACAGTAATTCTCAACTTTGGCTGTATCCTGGTTAACTCAGAAAGATTTTGTATAAACACAAATACTGGCCCTCCTAGCTCAACGACAACAGAATCAGGGAAAGGGACTTAAGCAGAGGTAGTTTTTAAAGAAGTGCCCTACTTGGAATTTAAAAACTTATTGTTTTAGAGAAATTTATATGGGATAGCAACATTGCTATCTATGAGATAGCAAATGATGAATTAGGTATTTGTTTTATTCAAGAAAGAAATCTTGGAACTCAAATCAGGAAACCCTTTAGGAAATAAGAGGTTGGTCCTATGTTAGAAAATTGGTGAATATTTGTGTATTTCTATGTTCTAAATTAAAAGTAATAGGCTCCCAATGGCTCAGCAGTAAAGAATCCACCTGCAGTGAAGGGACTGCAGGAGATGTGGGTATGATCCCTGGGTCGAGAAGATCCCCTGGAGGAGGAAATGGCAACCCACTCCAGTCTTCTTGCTTGGATAATCCCATGGATGGAGGAGCCTGGCGGGCTACAGTCCAGGGAGTCGCAAAAAGTCAGACAGGACTGAAGCGACTCACCAAACATGCAAATAAGTTAAAATAAAATGTTTAATTAATTAAAAAGCAGTGTGTATTACTTCTTTGTCACTCTCCACTTGAGCTAAAATTTCAGTTAACCCTCAATTCTGATCTTGTTATATAAGAGCACTGTGCTCTATCAGAATATTGAAGTATTAGACTGGAAAATAAAATTGACCTCACTCTCCAAGATTTGAAAGTATCACTTGACCAGTAGCTACTTATGTGTTGCCTGAGCTCTTCATCAATACAAGGTGAAATACAACTCAGCCCATCATAAGCAACAGCATCTCTGTGGATGCTACACAGATAATCTCAAAGGACACCACCATAGCAGACCCCAGGATCCTGAGCTGTTACCTTTTTCACAGCTGAGTGAGTCCAAAATAGGTGGTGTCCAGGAATTCCCACTGCATGTGTACCTCGATGGCCCATTGACAACCAAACCTCTGGGACAGGTTAGCTCAATAGAGTCGCCAATTTTATATAATGTCTGAAATGGTGACAGTGTCAGTCCTTCCGGCACTGTTGGCTTGAGGCACTCTGTCCCTGCAGAGAAACATTTCAGATGCATTTGGTGGAGCAGAACACTCAAGGGATACAGGCAGATTTTGTGCATTCCAAGAAATGATTTTATGTGATTGACCACATTGGTTCAGTGTTAATGCTGCCTTTTGAGCAGAAAAACGGGGGCTTGAGGATCCCAGGCTTCCACTGAGAAACTGCCTTTAGTTCTATTAACAGAACAACTTGCTACGGAAATGATTTCAGGTAGTCGTAACTTTCACTACATCATTGGGACATTTTCAAGAAATAATCTTTTCACTCTTCTCCCCAGTGAGTTTTCCCAAAAGCAGGTGGCTGCACTGTGGGTGACACAGAGGCAGGACGTTCTAACTGACACTGATTTCAACTTTGTGTCATGGTATTCCATAATAACTCTTTGGAGTCCCCATCTGAACCTTGTTTGAATCACATGTTGACTCGATGAAGCATGGGTATGTGTGGAGCCTACAAACCCTTGCTCTCTTTTCCAGCAAAGCACGCCAATGTGCTCCAAGGGGAAAATTGCATTTCACATGAGATGCCATCTCTGACACCTAAGAGTTAAGCATCATTTCCCCGGGACCCATTAGCTTGCATCTCTTTGTACTGTGGGCCAGGCCGATGTCTGTGGTTGGATGCATTTAGCAGAAGTCACCAATTAAGCACAAGCCTCACAGTCCGGCTAACACACAGGGGTGAGAACTAAAATATAAAGACAGTTTGAAATCTAACTTTAGCAGACGAATCCTATTTTCTGTTTCACCAAATCTTTTCACCAGAGTTACTGAAAAATGGTAAAATGTACTAATCTAAGGGTGTGACTTTTCTTTATTTATTTTGGGCACGTTCATTCTTTAGCAGAGTCACATAGAGGGTTTGCCCAGTTCTCACGTTGGCATTCCACATCTCCTTGTCTCCAGCTCCTGTCTGGTAAGCATCTGAAGTACTGGTATCCAACAGCTTTGAATCCAGTAAAGCATAAAATTTCAACTTCTTCTCCAACTGAATACTGTTTCTTTTCATTCTAGAATTAAAACCAAAATCAGCACATTACTAATGTGATGAATAATATCTTCAAACAAGGCCCTTCTAGATCTTTTTTGTTCCTTCATTCCTGTATATACTCAGAGTCTGCTAAATTTGTACTTCTAAATATCTCTCAAAGTTCACTCCTTTCCTTTGCCATCATCACTGCCTTTGCTCACAGTACATATTATCTCTTATCACAACTCGATCCCTGGATCAAGAAGATCCCCTGGAGAAGGAAATGGCAACCCATTCCAGTATTCGTGCCTGGAGAATCCCATGGACAGAGGAGCCTGGTGGGCTACAGTCCACAGGGTTGCAAAGAGTTGGACATGACTGAGCGACTTTACTCACCATAATTATCTACCTATCTAACAACCAACTAGTCCCTCTTCTAATCCTTCTTCCATATTGCCACTTTAAATTGATTAGCATATATATATATATACATATATATTTACTTAATAACTTACTCCACTCTGTATATGTGATGGCTTACTATTGCAAGAATAAGAAAACTATATACTATCCTGTCATGGCTATAAACTGAATAAGTAACGTATTCTACATATGCAGCAAATATATGCAATTGCTATGGTAACAAATTGACTACAAATCATTTGAAAGTGTTCCTAATAACCTATTGGGCATTACATATTTTCCCATTTGATGTGTAGATAAAGTGCAACTATTGGCATGTGGGAGTTCACGAAAAGATTTTAAGATAAAGTAGATTTTATATTCTTAACTTGGAATATGAAACTTAACCCACTTCCCCAACCTCACCTCTTGCCATTTCTTCCCACAGAATCTATGTTCTAGGAAAACAAAGGCATCTACCATTTTTTGCACATAATATTCTCTTCATGCCTCCATATCTTTATTAGCTGTTTCCTCTGTCCTCAACATCTTCTCTCGTCCATTGTCCTGAGACCCAACTCAAGTAGAATTTCCTGTGTGGGAAATCTCTTTCATTTACCAGTTTCATCATGTGTATCATCCTTTTTGTTTTGGAGAGAAATTTGCACAAAGTTCTATTTTATGTTGATCACATTTGTCAGCCCCACCCCTACACTTAAACTTGTAGAAGCTTTATTTTATGTTTATCACATTTATCAGCCCCACGCCTATGCCTGAGTGGTATTTCTTCTACCAGATCTCTGCCTCACAAATCTTTGTGTGTTAGTCATTCAGTTGAGACTGACTCTTTGCAATTCCATGGATTCTAGCCTGCCAAGTCCCTCTGTCTATGGGATTCTCCAGGTAAGAATACTGGCGTAAGTTGCCATTGCCTTCTCCAGGGTATCTTCCTGACCCAGGGATCGAACCTCGGTCTCCTGCATTCACAGATTCTTTACCATCTGAGCCTTACACAGGGCTTGATAACTATGCTGAACAAAATGAAAAACACTTTCCTTTTGAGGAAGACAGTAATGTAACTGTCTCTCCTTACTGAATGGAAGGCAAGTACAAAGAACTGACTAGGAAGTTATTCTCTGAGAATTGAAGATGGGAATTTTGAAGGAGGTGAAAGTTCAACTATCAACCTTTGTTACTACGTGGCCATGTGATTTAACTTGTCTCCCAGAAGATGATTAATTTTCTGAATACAAAAAGAGTGTCTCATCATTGGTTATTATGGATATGGCTGTGTTTCCAAGGGGAATGGCATGATGGCTAGTATTAATGATCTGGATATTTTATTCAAAGGCTGCACATTTTCCCTCAGAATCATTCTGAAATAAGTTATTGTCACAAGCTTCTGCTTCATTTCTCTTATGAAGCTATAACCTATAAGTATATGCTGCAGCCATCAAGCTTTGGTCAGCACATCTGCTAGACCAACTTAGCAAGGGCCTTTACCCAAAGTCACTGTCACTTGCCTCTGGGGTAAGTACCTTTGGTCACTAAACAGATATCTTCACATGCAGTGGCGTGACTGCTCTAGCCTGGAATGAGGCATATCTGCCTTTGACTCCATAAAAGGGGCATTTTGCTACTTGGAATTCTAGAAAGTGCTCATTAGGAAAGTCAAAATTGTCTTACTTTTGAGCAAAAACTGTTGTTAGGTAGGAATTAGGCCTTTAATAAAGAGTAAACTGAAACAATTTAATGAATAAGTGAACTTATTCATAGAAATGGAAACATATATTCTAATTTGGTGAACAGTCATTGGAATAATGAATCACTGTTTAAACCTTTGTGTGTTTTTAAAATTAGAACGTCAATCATTTTAACACTTTATGTAAGCAACTGACGCAAACAGATTAAAAATTATCTAGAAATCTGGATGTGACAAAGAGTAATTTTGAGCATAATGTTGAAAAGGGCAGGGATTGGCAAATTATTTCTGTAAAGGGCCTTGAGAGTCAATTACAAGCCAGGTAGCATCTGTCACCTTGTGCGATTGTTGCACAAAAAAGTCATAGTCATTATGTAAACAAAGTAATGTAGTTGTGTTCCAAAAAACTTCACTTGAAAAAAGACAAAAAGGGCCTCCCTGGTGGCTCTGTGGTAAAGAATACACTTGCCAATGGAAGGGACACATTTCGACCCCTGGTCCAGGAAGATCCCACATGCCCTGGAGCAACTAAGCTTGTGCACCACAACTATTGAGCCTGAGCTCTAAAGGCTGGAAACCACAACTCCTGAAACCTGCTCACTCTAGAGCTTGTGTCTCAACAAGAGACGTCGTGGCAATGAGAAGCCCATTCACCACAATGAAGAGTAAGCCCTGCTTGCTGCAACTAGGAAAACAAATGGAGCAGCAACAAAGACTTAGCACGGCCAAACATGAATAAATAAACACTAAAAAAGAAAAGAAAAAGAAAAACAGAAGGCAGACCAGATTTGGCCCTTGGGGATAGTTTGCTGATCCCTGTCCTAAAGGATTTGTTCCCCAAGTGTGGCTCCCCAGCTAGCAGACCCAGTATTAACATGAGATCTTGCTTGTTATGGAAGTTTCTGGGCCTTGTTCAAGACTTTGGAGTTTGAGAATCTCTGGTTCTCCAGTAAGGACTAATGAACGTTCATTTCAGTTCAGTCACTCAGTCATGTCCGACTCTTCGTGATCCCATGGACTGCAGCACGCCAGGCTTCCCTGTCTATCACCAACTCCTGGAGCTTGCTCAAACTCATGTCCNATCCAGTATTAACATGAGATCTTGCTTGTTATGGAAGTTTCTGGGCCTTGCTCAAGACTTTGGAGTTTGAGAATCTCTGGTTCTCCAGTAAGGACTAATGAACGTTCAGTTCAGTTCAGTCACTCAGTCATGTCCGACTCTTCGTGATCCCATGTACTGCAGCACGCCAGGCTTCCCTGTCTATCACCAACTCCTGGAGCTTGCTCAAACTCATGTCCATCGAGTGGGTGATGCCATCCCCTTCTCCTCCTGCCTTCAATCATTTACAGCATCAGGGTCTTTTCTAATGATTCAGCTCTTCACATCAGGTGGCCAAAGACATTACTCCCCTCCAAAATATTTCTCCCACTTCACACCTCTAGGCCTACCATGTTATGCATGAACAGAAGGTGAATGAACGGGGAAGATATATTAGTGCAGACACTGTTCTGTGGCTATTTATTTGCTGGCTTTGGAGAATCGAAGGTTATTGCTCTTTAATCATAAATATGACAAAGTTGGAAACAGATTAAAGGCTTTATTGGGTTTAAGAAAGGTAAAATTTCTTTTAAAAATGTGAAGTTGATTAAGGCACATGCCTCCTGTGATCAATTTTAAGTATTATGTATCTCCTGAAAATTTATATCTAAAGTCATAGAGCTGTCTAACAAAAAAGTTGTGTTTAATCATAGAAATATACAGTGGTTTAAAGAAAAAAGATAAACGGTAATAAAACTTTGATTGCTTAAGAGTTCTATAGGTATTTAGCCTAATAAATCATTACAGGCTCAACACTGCCTATGTTATAGTCAGACTTGTTTGTTTTCCTGATGATGTGCCTTAGATAGGGGGTTAGTTTGTTCAGATTCAGAAATAAACAGTCAGATCTTATTTGTAGACTCTTAGAGAAGTCATCCGGAGAAGGCAATGGCAACCCACTCCAGTATTCTTGCCTTGAGAATCCCAGGGACGGGGGAACCTGGTGGGCTGCCGTCTCTGGGGTCGCACAGAGTCAGACATGACTGAAGCGACTTAGCAGCAGCAGCAGCAGCAGCAAAGTCATCCAAACTATTCTCTACTCACATAAATGTGTCATCAGCACATGAGTTAGTGCCAAGGAGCACAAAAGACCCTGTCAGCCTTTGGTCTAACTAGGTATGAGGACGTCTTCAGGGAATTCAAGAGGGGAAGTGGTGGATCCCTTCTAAATATTACCTTTTTTACCTTTTAAGTCAATAGGTTATTAAACTATGAANAAGTCATCCAAACTATTCTCTACTCACATAAATGTGTCATCAGCACATGAGTTAGTGCCAAGGAGCACAAAAGACCCTGTCAGCCTTTGGTCTAACTAGGTATGAGGACGTCTTCAGGGAATTCAAGAGGGGAAGTGGTGGATCCCTTCTAAATATTACCTTTTTTACCTTTTAAGTCAATAGGTTATTAAACTATGAAAAAAATAACTCCACATAAAAGAAAATGCATGCTTCTTAAGTTCTCCTTTTAGGATTCCAAACCTAAAGTGAAGGTCAGGATGCTTACCCGAACAAATCCATTTTCTGGAGGGACTGGTTGAGGACACCCTGAATCTGATTCTAATTCAGGGAGATCAGTTTCTTTCATGTCCTCATCATCACTGATGCATGGTTGTCCACTAGAAGGGAAAAAAAAGACGTGTATAATAAAATAAATATGTACATATACTTAAATGTATATGCTCTAAAGTGTGTGTATATATGTATACTTTAGAGCATGCTAAGTTGCTTTGATTGTGTCTGACTCTTTGCAATCCCATGGACTGTAGCCCATCAGGCTCCTCTGTCCATGGGATTTCCCAGGCAAGAATATGGGGGTGGGTTGCCATGACCTCCTCCAGGGGATCTTCCTGACCCATAGATAGAACCTGTGTCTCTTATGTCTCCTGCATCAGCAGTGGGTTCTTTGCCACTAGCACCACTTGGGAAGCCCTTATATATATNTGGGAAGCCTGACTACATAAACATACATATATAAATTTCAAGTGTATAATGGCCTTATCCTCATTTTATGGAAAACAGATTGACGCACAGAGAGGTTAGGTGACTTTTCCAAGGTCACACAGCTGATAGGTTACAGCTGAGACTGACATCAAACTGTTTGACTTTGAGTCTAATTTTCTCCAGGCTTAATTTCCTTGTGAATTTGCATAAGGTGGAAATTGCAAGGACAAGTTTTGTTTTGTTTTACTGTTTTCATCAACCAACCTAGAATACCTTGGGGAGGGGAAAGCTTCCTGGGTTCCTAGTAAGTTACTGACACTTACTAGATTTGTAATCCGGGGAGCGTCTCTCACAGTTCTCGCCATAGGTGCCGCTCTGGCAAACACACAGACATTCGGTCCCTGAGAGCACGGGGCGGCCATTGTTAGGGCATCGACCACATCGGCAAGGGTCAAACTTGGCTGCGTACTCTTGAAAAGCTCTCCTGAGGTTATTCCGTCTTGTCACCGCACAGGGGATGTTTCTAACCAGGTCCGTGATGGGAGCAAGCTAAGAGCAGATGGGAGGGGGAAGCTCTAGTCAGAGTCACCTCTTTGGCATGTTGACATCACCACCCAGTTCTCGTGGAATCAGAGGCAAGACCTGGGCAATCGTATGCTTCAAAGCGATTATTGTAGAATACGGCATATCTGTCTATTGAACCAGTAGAGAAAAGCCCTCTCCAGGGAAGGGGAGGGCAGGGAGCTTCTTCCCTTCTATCCTGGGTAGACCAGCTGTCTTCAAGATTAGCTGTCTTCCACTGTCCTTAAAGTACAGCAGGTGTAATGTACACGGAGTTTACTTTCCCTGTGTTTCTACAATGGAGGAAGCCTCAGATGAGGTGTCACTTATGAGAATTTACATCATCTTACTTATTAAGCATCAATGTCTGGAGATAAGTGACTAAAAGTCAGGCAGCTCAGGAATGTTTTGGTGAAACCTCAACAAGTTTGACTCAAGGAGAAAGATCTGGCAAGAGTGAAGAGAGGCTTTCTGTGTTTTGTTTTTCCAGGGACAATAATATTGGCTTTCGGTGAACCAGGTGAAAAAATGTGGAGAGAGAACACAAAGAAATGAACTTGCTGGTAGAATCAATAGAAGAATTACAATAACAAATATGGGGGCTAACCCAAAAATCAAGGCTCATCAACATTTTAAAACCCCAGAGGAATGACTCTCTATGCAGTGTATGACTCCCAAGTGCCCAGATGGATGGCTGGACCACACTTTCCTACCATAACCTGTAGAATTCCAAATATCTTCACACTGCATGTAAATCATCCTTCTTTCATGATGATTGAATTCTTTTATTTTCATTTGAATGAAATGAGCAGAATAGGTCCTTCAGGGGCTTTAAAAAATGTGCTTATGTTCCAGGCAAAACTGGTTTAAGTGGCATACGACTGATTTGTGGACAAAGTATTTCAGACATAATAAAAAACACCCTTTAATGTAATTACGACAAATACAAGACTGGTAAATTTAATCAGTGATGATAGAAACAGAATTTCAAATGGATCTAAAATCTCATATATCCCACAGAGCTATAAATGAAGATTTAGGAGTGCTCATCAACTAAAGAATTGCGAGAAAAATACAGAAATCAAATGTATTATATACATGGGAAGATAAAGAGCACTACTCCAGGCACGTTTAGGCAGTTTTATGCACCAAATTCCCTCTTTTAGTATTTTATGTATGCTACGAATTCTAAATGCCTTACTACAAAATGCTTGTTCAATGGCAAAAACAAGAATGTGTAATTCAATGTTTTCTAAAAAGGGATATTGTGCATGCACACCAAAGAAACACATTTCTTTTTTCATCTGAGAAGAAAATGGAAAAGGAATTGTGTGATGCATAGTTTGGGCTGCCAGACAACAGTTTTAGCTCCTACCCATAATGCTTTTCGATCTTACCGCAAAGTCGATCACAGAAGGATTTTCCTTCACTGATTCTAACCAGTCAGAAAATATCCTCTCTTCCGGAGCGGAGTTCCCTTTCTCCCAAGCCAAAGCCGCCGCATACTCACTCCTCCCACCTTGAACCAGCGATATGGATTTCTCTGATCCCTGCATAAAGGAACCTGCAAGGTATTTCAAGAAAATGACTTGTTTAATTTTATTGCAAATTCAAACTGGAAAGTAAAGTCTATTTGCACAGGAGAAAGGAGCAGATGGCAGAACCTNAAAGCCGCCGCATACTCACTCCTCCCACCTTGAACCAGCGATATGGATTTCTCTGATCCCTGCATAAAGGAACCTGCAAGGTATTTCAAGAAAATGACTTGTTTAATTTTATTGCAAATTCAAACTGGAAAGTAAAGTCTATTTGCACAGGAGAAAGGAGCAGATGGCAGAACCTTGCAGCTCCATTAAGTCAGCTAAGTGAAAGCTCTGGAACACACCTCCTGTCCCTAAAGGGAGTTTAATAATAGAAATGATAACCATAGTGCTAACAGCTACCATTTATTAAGCAACTCGTGTATGCCAGGAACTCTACTCTCATTATTCATGTAATTCTCATAACAATCCTGAGAAGTAGGTGTTATAATAAATATGGACTTTGAAGCCAGAAGTAATTTGGCCTGGAACCCGTGGTTACTAAGGAGAGAGAGAGGGGGTGGGATACAGATGCAACCCAAGGCCTAAGGACTCTGCCTCCTGCTCTTTGAATGCCAAACCTCCCACTTTTGACTTATGTAAGCATATGTCTTGGGCCCCAGAATAACATAAATCACATGGTTTCTGGCACCCATTCAGTGGACCACCATGCCATAATTGACTACAATTACAGAAAAAGGTGATAGAATGCTTTTAAGCCTAAAGATAGGAGTAAAAGTACAACTAACCAAAGGGAAAAATTAAACATAAGAGTTGGCACAATGTTGCTTTAGAGGTAATGCATTTACTGTATATGGCAAAGATCTTTTACATACATTTTCAGGACAATTCCTATTAACTGTAAGTGTCTTTAATATGAGTGTGTGTACGTGCTCAGTCGTGTCTGACTCTTTGCGACCCCATAGACTCTAGCCTGCCAGGCCCCTCTGTTGATGGAATTTTCCAGTCAAGAATACTGGAGTGAGTTGCCATTTCCTTCTCCAGGGGATCTTCCTGACCCTGGGATCAAACCTAGGTCTCCTGAGGCTCCCGCATTGGCCTGTGGATTTTTACCACTACACCACCTGGGAGATAAGAAATTGTAATGAGAAAATCAAATGGTAAAGAGGCTAGTGATATGAGGAATAGTTAATGGCATTGATTTGGTGTCTGTTCTGGAGTTTCAGTAAGGCTCAGCCATGCCTCTGTTTAGAAATTCTGCAGTGAGGGAGACTAGGATGATTAAAACAATGGATGAAATACTGTCTATGAAAAAACTATGGTCTTTTTCAAAGTGAGCTGCTTAAGAGGGATATACGAAGAACATTTTAGAAGGTGGTTTTTTTTTTTGGCATTTATTTTTCATGTGAAATATGAGAGATATCATATTTGCCAATGTATCATATACCTATTGACAGTGATTCTGACTTGCTAGATTGATATCATATATGTCACAAGTGGAATGACACTATGGTAAGAGTTATATATGATAAGCTTGGAATCTTGAAGAAAGAACTAGTTAAGTCTATTTATTATTCTATTAATTACTATGAACAGAATGCTCACAAGTGAATAAATGGCTTAAAAAGATTCCAGAAAGAAAATTCAGACTGAAGATGATACCTATAGTGTAAACATAAGCAAAACAACTAGTAGAAGCGAGAACAGATACTTCTCTTTCTTAGGCAAGCTTCTCATTGTCACAACTTGAGTTTGATACCAAAGCTGCCGCAAAACATATCAAAAGTTTCAAGGAGTTTTATGAAGTATTATCACTATGATATGATATCAAAACCAGGGGTTTCCTAGTGGTTCAGAGGTAAACAGTACACTGCAATGCAGGATAGCTGGGTTCGATTCCTGGGTTGGAAAGATCCCCTGGAGAAGGAAATGGCAACCCACTCAAGTATTCTTGCCTGGAAAACCCCATAGACAGAGGAACCTGGCAGGCTATAGTCCATGGGGTCACAGAAGAGTTAGACTTGACTGAGAGACTCAATGACAACTATAATGAACAAGATTATGAAAAATTCTATTTTATATAGACTATCTTTTGAAACTAGCTCAGGGTCAGAAATAGACATATTTATATTCTTAAGTGTGCTTTTAGAAAACAACATAAATATGTCTTTGTTTTTAGGCAAATTGTCATTGTGATTGATCAGTGTTAGCTGACAATGTTCTATAAACCAGGCACTAAAAACTTGGGTTGGAGAATTGACACAATTCAGGAATATTAGCGATGTGTAAGCTGGGTAGTATGGATGATTGGGCTGATTAATCGGTTTGGATACTACTGCAATAGTCTCTGGTTTTGCAGAGTCTTCCTGTTATGAGTTCATTTTGGACATTTTCTCATCTCTATGTTGGATGGATTTTACAGTTGAGTACTCAGTTTTTATTCATTGAGTACTCAAGAATGAAATTTCCAGAATGCTCTCAGGTTTTGAGATATCTTTCTGTTATGTTTACAAATGAACACATTTCCTTTTCTGTTTTAGAAGTTTGTGAACATTCCTCTATTGCCTTAGCATTGCATTTTGTGGATAAGTCTGGCGCCAGCCAGATTTTGTTGTTATTCTATAGGGAAATTATTTTTTTCAGCTAAGGTACTTGAATTCATTTTAAAAATCTTTGAATTTAGTTAATTAACTAGAATTTGCCTTGAAATTGTATATTTGAACCATATTTCTGATACAATTAATCAAGACAAATTTCATCCTTTCTTTCAGGGTCATGTTCATATATTTACTTATTTATTAAAATAGTTTTTCTCTTTCATTTCTTGAGCTCTCTATTTCAGGAACACTAATTCCTATGTATTAAATTATGTTTGTCATTCTATTTCCATTAGATATTCTTTAATAATGGTTAATATCTGAATTTTTCTGCATTTTTTATGAATTACTTCAGATCTTTCTTTAATTAATTTTACTTTCAGACAACTGTATTTTGAATTTGCAGTGTCTATTTATAACTATAATGGTGATTCTTTTCAATATTTGTGTCCTTGTACCTTAGTTTTGAAATTTTCCTTTTCAGTTAATTCTTATATTTAATCTTTTCAAACTCTGAGCTCTTGATTTATTGAATTCTCATTCTTTTAAAATTATTCTATTGCAAGACAAACTGGTATAGAATCTGTATATTCTGTAATTTACATTACTAGGTTGATTGCATACTGCTCTTTTTTTGGCTGTAATACAAATGTGTAGTTATCAAATCAGCTCTCATTTTGCTTATACTCAACATGGGCATCCACATGTAAACCATCAATAGCCTCTGATACTTAAAACTATCTACTTATTATTATACATAGCTTGGCTACTTATAATCCTGGGGGACCTTGGCTGTCCCCCAGTGACAATATAAGCTTCATATTTTGGGAGTTTCTGTGATTCCCTTTGTTCTGAGCAGAAGTAGTCATCAGTCAGAAAAAGTAAGAGAATAAGAGAATTTTACACAGAGAAGGAGTTATTTATAATGACAAAGCACAGTCGAGAGCATGACTTATTTAGGAAAAAGAGGCAGAAACTTAGCTCGGCAGAAAGTGAGGCAGGAACTTATCTTCAAGGCTATGTGAAGCCATGCCATGTTTAAGGCCTGAGTGTTTCATGATAGGATTTGCCTTGGAGAATATTCGTCTCACAGAAAATGTATAGAATAAGGCAAGACCAGAGGCGAAGGGACCAGTTGGGAGGCCTCTGTGGTAATCCAAGTTGGAAATGATGAATGGAAGGTACGTGCATGGAAATGAGGAACTGGGGAGAACTGGGAGAAATATTAAGAAGGAGGAATGACTGCTTACTGCATGCAGAGGCAAGAATGAGGGAAGGAGAAATCAAAGACAGCACTCAGGCTTCTCACTTGGTTGTCTGAATGTTTTTAATGTACTACTTTTAGAGCTTCCGTGCATGCATCTGACACTTTGCGACCTCATGGACTGTAGCCTGCTCGGCTCTGTCCATGGGCTTTCCCAGGCAAGAATTCTGGAGTGGGTTGCCATTTCCTCCTCCATAGGAGGTTCCTGACCGAGGGATCAAACCTGTGTCTCTTGCACTGGCAGGCAGATTCTTTACCACTGAGCCGTCTGGGACTCCCCCCTCTTAGAACTTATCAGTCTGTTTTTCTTTTTTAATTGAGATATAGTTGATATATAATTTTGTGTTAGTTTCTAGTGTACAACAAAATCATTCTGTTTTTTATATATATTGACTATAGATATGTAAATATTGGAATAGGAAATGGCAACCCACTCCAGTACTTTTGCCTAGAAAATTCTATGGACAAAGGAGCCGGTGGGCTATAGTCCATGGGGTTGCAAAGAATCAGATATAACCGAGCACACATATGTAAATATATATATATTTTTTCATAGTTTTTTCCATTATGGTTTATTATAAGACATTGAATGTAGTTTCTTGTGCTATACAGTAGGACTTTGTTGTTTAGCTATTTTATATATAGTAGTTTAGGTCTTTCCTGCTGGCTCAGATGGTAAAGAGTCCACCTGAAATGCAAGAGACCCAGGTTCACCAATCCCTGAGTTGGGAAGATCTCTTGGAGGAGAAAATGGTAAGCCATTCCAGTAATCTTGCCTGGAGAATCCCAAGGGCAGAGGAGCCTGTTGGGCAGAGGAACTACAGTCAGTTGAGTCACAAAGAGTCAGACACAACTGAGTGACTAGGCACACACAGGCTAGTTTGTATCTTCTAATCCCAAACTCCTAATTTATCCCTACCTCCACTTCCCATTTAATAATCATAAGTTTGTTTTCTATGTCCATGAGTCTGTTTCTGTTTTGTAAATAAGTCCATTTGTATCTTATTTTAGATTCCACATGTAAATGATATCATATGTTATTTGTCTCTGTCTGACTTCACTTGGTATGATAATCTCTAGGTCCACCCATGTTGATGCAGGTGGCATTATTTCATTCTTTTTTATGGTTGAGTAGGTGGGCTGCCATCTATGGGGTCGCACAGAGTCGGACACGNATCATATGTTATTTGTCTCTGTCTGACTTCACTTGGTATGATAATCTCTAGGTCCACCCATGTTGATGCAGGTGGCATTATTTCATTCTTTTTTATGGTTGAGTAGGTGGGCTGCCATCTATGGGGTCGCACAGAGTCGGACACGACTGAAGTGATTTAGCAGCAGCAGCAGCAGTAGTTCATTGTATGTGTGTACTACGTCTTCTGTATTTTTAATTGTTGTCTATATGTATCCTTACTTTGTACACTACTTGAATGGAAGACCTAGTTCATGTCCATCCTTACTTTACAATGTGTAGTACTGGGTTTGGCCCATAGGAAGAATCAATAAATGTGCATTCAGACAATCTAAATAGGAGATAAAGAAAATCCTAACCATGTCCCAATATTTGATTTGCTCCCTCCATACCACGCATAGGACTCTGAGGCAGATAAATGACACTAATGAAATAGGAAAATAGTGCAGTCACAGTCAAGTGCAAAATGGTACTTAAGTTATTGCCAGTCAGAACCCACTAGGTACGCTGCTAAGAGAGTACTGTTACCTTCGTATTTCTCTGACAGTTTGTTAGTGGTGCACCGGTGTTCCACTTTTGTTTTTGTAATAAAAAGGAAGCGTTTCTTTGTTTCAATCCGGATACAATTTTTGGCTTCTTCCTTTGTTAAACCTGGGAAATAAAGTACAGGAAAAAACTGAGAATGCACCTTGGAGAATTCAGAGAAGAGCGTGAGACTCCNAAACTGAAGGCTTTGGGGGCTTGGAGTGGTAGTGGTGGGGAAAGAAAGAAGCAAATATGTTTGCTAGGAGATTGTGGGAACGGAATGCGGAGAGTAGAAAAATGATTAATCCTTTGGTGGAGGCTATATATTACTTTATGGAATAAAAGAAAAACATTGGTTTAATTATATGCATTAGCCAGAGAAAGGTAAGTACCAGCAGAATTTAAAAGTTTAGTAGAACTTCCAAAATGACCAAAAAATGTAAGAAGAAATATGACAAAGAAAAGTAAAGAAACAAGAAACTAGCAACAAAGTTAAATGCGTGAGATACATTAAAGAGGGAAGGAGCATGATTAAATATTTCAGGAAAGATACTAAATAGAAGTTGACTGAATTTCTTCAGCAAAGACCCTAGACTGTCAGGGTCTTTACATTCCTAGACTGTCAGATTATGTTAAAAAAAAAGCAACATTCTGTTACATGTAGTTTATAAGCAATGCACTTAAAATAATAAGACAAAAGTTAAAATAGCAAGAACACAACCACAAACACAGCCAAATGTTTGCAAAAAAGGCATTATTATCTCTATAACTCTTTTTTTTTAATTTATTTTTTAAATTTTTTATTTTTTTTCCATCTCAGGTGTACGTGAGTTCCCAATCTTGAATCTATAACTCTTGAAGTGGGCTATAACAACAAAAAAATAAGTTTACTTAAATCTATTTTGGAAATCCTACTATTTGATATTAAAATGATCTCCTTCTCCTTGCACTATTGCTGGAATTGGTGTTATTTTTCAGGAAAAATTAAAAAGATCAAGAACCACTTTTATTACCTTTTTGTGGGAGGCTTGAATGGCTTGTTTGAAGGCAGAAGTATGGGAGCTGCTTTGACTTCTCTTTGAGGAATAGAAAATCGGTACATGAAAAGAGCTCATTGCTTGGCCATAACCTAAGGCTTCTTGATCTTTATTATCTTCAAGAGGAATTAAATCATCGTAGAAATCTGTTTCCAAATCATCTTCTTTAGTTTGCACCTGGAGGAAAGTCCACAAGAAATAAAACGTAATTTAGGAAATTAGAGCTATTTGTGAACACCTAATGCAATGATCATTCATTCACTGATGCGCTGAGTAAACAGTTATTGTGGACCCGTTTTCCCAAAGCACAAGGAACAGTATTAGTCGGTGTCTTTAGGAAGTTAATAGTTTAGTGAGGGAGAGAGACAATCAGACACTCAATGAGAGTAGCATTATGTTTCCAAGGGGATTGTCACAAATAACTATAAAGTTCAGAGAGGCAATACTAGGGAAGTTACCATCAAGGAAATGACTCCCAAACAGATTTACTGAGGTGACATGAACACACACCTAGTTTAGTCTGCCTGTGAATTTGAGGCTCTTTGCAAGCTAATGGAAGGTATCTTTCAGAAAATTGAGACCTAGAAAAGTGGAGGGCAAATCTTGTCCTACTCTGCTCTGGCTCCATCCTGAACCCCTCAGCCTTATTCATATACTGGGCATTAGCACTTCACTGGCCAAGTCTGCAAGACAGAGAACAAATCACCAATAATCCATTGGTTCTGTCTGGTAGGTGGTGATCGGTTTTCATTTGACCGGGTCTGGGAAGAAGAGAAAAAGCAGCCAGTGAAACTTGAATTATGAGTACTTGATGAATTTTCAAAGCACAAGGCAAACCCTTGCTATGGTTATGCTAGTAAGAAGAGAACAATGGACACAGAAAGTTGATTGATTGAAGAGTACCTCTTTATGTTAAAAATGCTTGTTTTGTTGGTAATGAAAAAAACTCTTGTTTTAAATTATTTAATATTAAGATGCACTGTGAGGCAAACCACATGTCATAGTTAAATAGCTTGCACAATTTGTCAAGGGAAGAAATAAGCCAGCTGCAAGAGAGTCTTGCTCAACAGTAAAATACAGTCAAAAGTTCAGGATTCCTTTGAGACACTGCAGTGCATGCTAGTTAGCTTTTAAAATGTCCACAAATGAAGCACATCCATTAAGAACAAAGCAATACAACCATAATTAAATGTAGTTGCTGACATTTCTTTAATATTTGTTTAAAAAGCTCGACTACAAATATTTAGTTTTATCAATTAACTCTCATGTAAGAAAAGATGTGTCGACTTAAAGAAAAAAATATACTTGCATATAAAGTAAGGACACTGGGTATCCTGGGAAGAAGCTCAGAGAAAATCTGACCATGTATGTTAGCTTGGTGAGAAAGCAATTTTATCACTGAGCAATGCTGAAAAATTGAACTGGGAAACTGGGGCCAGGCCTCCTATATTCTGATAAAGCATTTGAATTGACTTCTAAAGGCAAGATTTTGCATCTAATAAGTTCTTTAACAATATTAATTGAAGGATTGAAAAATTGGAGATGCCACATATTGTTTTGCAAAGATCATGTTAACTATAGCTAAAGTAGAGGCAAGGAGAGCAGTTTAAAAAACTGTTGCAAAAAAGTTGAAACAGAAGAATGGCCAGGTGAGGGCAACATTGGTTGGGTAGAGACAAAGTAGTGGATTTGAAAGATATTTAGGAGGTAAATCAACAGAAGTTGTTGACTAAGCAGAGGTGTGTGTGTGTGTTCATGTGCATATGTGTCGGGGGGGAGGGGCAGGGGTGGGGAGAGAGAGAGAGAAATAATGAATGGGAATGCTGTTCCATGAACAGGAATATGGAAAGCCAAGACAATTTTGAAAGGAGGAAGATGAGTTCTTTTCATGATGTGTAAAGAACAGCTGGTGAGCTCTGATTAGCTTCATCTTCCTAGCTTTTCCCAGAAAGAGATGTTAAGCAAACTCTGGGAAAAAGGTTTTAATCCCCATTTTACATCTTATTTCTAGCCTATCCTGACTATCTGTGGATCTTGTGGGCTGATGACTTCCTAGAGCTTGACATGTGTCGACATTTTCACTTTTGTATCTGAAGAAAGGAGCTGGGTTTGTAGGGAGGGGTAGAAAACAGTTGAGAGAGGCTGGGGGAACAGACAGGATGGTGACCCTTTGTTGCTTGTGATGTGAGGGTTAGAGACCGAACCTAAAGTCCTGAATTTCACAAGGGATTTAGAGAGGCTCTGGGGCACTGCAGACCTTTGAAGTCCTTCAGGCTTTAGGATGCAGCAAGAAATGTTATCTAGGTAGGTCAGTATATTGGTAAGAACCAAAAAGACTAGTGATAATTGTGCTCTGTACTTTGCTGGTGACAGCAAGTACTTAGTGTCCAGCCACTAGCAAGCAACAACTCCTAAGAAAAGAGATGAGGTGTCCTGAGATAGTGATACAACTCTGGGGACTGGTGCAGGGGTCCTACTGTGACAAAGCTCTGCATTTAGCACTTGGGAGATCCCTGAGGGGCAGGATTCTTCCTACCATCTTCCATTCTGACTTCCTGTCCAGCTGCCTTCCACTCAGCAGCCTTCTCTAATCTTTGTGTACCAGCCAGCTCATGATTTCCATTGTCTCAATATGCTCTGATACTGTAGAAGAATGGAAGTCAGATGCCTGCTGAATTTCTCTTCTTCTGCTGTTTTCATTGATTTGCACAGATGCCTGTTAATGGCATGAACAAAGTAATAGAGGGGTCAGTGGAAAGTAAGCTATTGTAAGGGAAGTAAGTGACCTCAGCTCTGGTCGTTTTCAAACCTTCCTCNCTCTGATACTGTAGAAGAATGGAAGTCAGATGCCTGCTGAATTTCTCTTCTTCTGCTGTTTTCAGTGATTTGCACAGATGCCTGTTAATGGCATGAACAAAGTAATAGAGGGGTCAGTGGAAAGTAAGCTATTGTAAGGGAAGTAAGTGACCTCAGCTCTGGTCGTTTTCAAACCTTCCTCGGCAGTTGAATATCATCTAAAACTCAATGACATATAGACAGAGACCAACTCAGGTAGCTTCTTAAGGTTGAACGAGTTTCAGAACTACATGGATAATGAAAAGAATATACTTCCTTCTGAATGAGGAATTTCAGGCCGTATTTCCTGATGAAATTTGGCATGCAGACTTGGGTTACTAAGTTACACGGGTAGATCCAGTATTCTGCTGGTAAATACTTAAAAACCAATTGTCTAAGAGGGGGAAAGAAAACAACAAAAAACCCTGTGATTTAATACTAACAGCATTGGCCTTTCTCATGCTGTATATATTCCTACTATGATGATTTCAAGCTGACTACCTATGTGATTATCCTGAATTCAAACTTGGAAAAAGATGCACAGTAGCAAATTATTATTTTGGGGGTAGGGTGGGGTGGGGAAACTAATGGTTTATAACAATTAGCAAGGACTACCAATTGGTGTTGATGGTTAAGTGTTGTGTCCTGCAAATTATTACGTAGTACTTTTATGATACAGTAAATGCAAGTAACTTCAAGAGAATAGATTCGTGGTCAAATGTGCCCAAATAATTGAGAAGTGATAAATTTTGAGTAATTATCATGTGTTGTTAATATCTTTATTTAAATTTAATATCTTTATTTAATCTTAAGATCATATATTTAACATCTAATAATGGTCATGTTTAATAATCGGTTTACAAAAGTCTTGAAAATTTAACAGTTGGCTTTTGTAAGCTGGAAAAGCTGACTCTAGCACATCACTGGTGAACTTCACAGGTGATACCTTTTAAATGAGAGTTTATGACAGGTACTCAGATCTGGCACTTGTTGCAGAGTCATTAATATCTTTCTTGATACTTTACTATTAAGGTCTCATCTGGCACAAATTCTAATTCCACTGTGCCATTTACTTGCTGCATTACTCTGAGAAAGTTTCTAACTTCAATGATCTTAAATCTCCTGTTATTAATAAGAGGAACATAAAGTAAATTTCTCTTTCTGGGAAGGTTGTTATGGCACTTGAGTAAAATTCATAATATTACTTAAGAGTAAAGTGTTAACTCTGCCCATATTTACTATCATGTGTTGAGCCAAGATATTTTACTTATAAAACTGTATAAAAGAGATGCTTGCTGAGAGTATAGGCAGTATTTTTTTGGGGGGGGGAAGTTATTTATTTTGAAAGTAAGTTACTGGATTGGTTGTTTAGAAGCTAAAAACCTTCCTTCAACATAACAATAATGTATATAAACGTTTGGGTTTTAGCTCCTACAAAGCCTACATCTTAAGAATAGAATGCATCTTCCATCCTTTACAGAATTTTTGATGCTATCTTTTCTTTGGAAATCAGTCTCTTCTGAGTTCTTTTCCAGCATTCCAGCACGACCTTCTCTACCTCCCTTGGTGGTAGTGAATCCTCTGGGGTTAGCATCTTCTGGCTCTGTGGCGAGAGAGCGAGTCTTTTCTTTACCTGGTCAGGGTCACTTGTTACTCTTGTCACATTTACTTCCAGGCAGAGGTGGGACTTCTCAAGGTAAGTGTCCCCAGAGGAGTTTGAACCTGGCAGTTGGATTCCAAGGATATTTTTCCACATCCATTAATATGTATTAGATGGTTTTTAAGTTGAGTTTGTCAAATTGGAAAATGACTGTATTTATAGGAATATAATCTTTTTTTTAAAAGGATCAAATGACTTGCTGAATGCATATTATCTGAAAAGTGGTCTCAGAAATCACTAGATTTTCTGAAATTCTCTCTAGCATGTCAAATCTGTATGCATGGATACAACAATTAAAGTCATGTCTTTCCTGTTTGCCTTATAAATGAGAAGAAACAAACTGTTTACTTTAGTTCGGCAAGTATGGAGTACTTATCATGTATAAGGCACTGGGCTAGAGTCTAAGAATATATAATACACCGCTCCTTATGACTCAGAAAAATGAAAAGAAAACCAAACCAACTAGTAAAATGGGATGGAAGGTAAGTAGAATTACCCCCATTATGCTTAAATTCATCTGGATTTTTAAAATGTGGTTTATGTCTAAATTTTGTGGTTATCGGAGAGAACTATGGTAGAGGATTCTGAATATACCAAGTCATTTATCTGAGAGGGGACCCATTATAGCTATTTGTTCATGGGAGAAAGCATCAACTCTGGAGTTTGGAAAAGTTGCGCTTAAATCTTGAACCCAGCTACTTGATAGATGCTTAACACTGGGCAAATTAATTTCCTCTGTGAATTAATTGTCCATCTGTGAATTGAGGATGAAAACACGGACATTGCTGAGCTGTGGAAGGAGTAAATGTCAGCACATGATAGTGATGAAGAGTGCTCATTACCTTTTTATTCTGTCCCTTCCTTCATGACTCTTTTTTCATTGGAATTTAGCTTATAATCACCATTGGCATTTGGAATGCCCTCAAGATAGGCTGTCGTACCTCGAAGCTGACATTTTCTAGATTGGCTGCAACACGGTATGGATTGCTTGCTCGACCGCTTTTGACAGTTCTACACACTCCTCCAGTGAAAGAGTTATCAAGGACTTCTCCTCTGGGCTCTCCTGCCAGGAAATGAAACCTAGACACAGAGTAATTTATAAGAATTCAATAGATGTAAAGCAGTCTTTAACATTTGTTGTATTTATATGAAAGAAATTCTTCTCTTAGGCATTTTTTGACTCTTGACAAATGGCTTGAAGGAAAGCCCATGTTTTCCAGTTTATGGAGAGGTATCCAGAAAGGTCTGGAAGTCAAAACTCAACCCCTCTGGCTCTGTTAGGCTCTCTCTATTACACTTATTTAACTGTTCCAACCTTACACTATGAAATAAAATTTAGGCTTATAATTATTTCATGACTTACAAAACCAACACAAACTTTGGAAGCAGATTGTGAAATAAATTACTACATAATTTATGCCATTCTGGGTCCACTCTCTTTACTATCATATAGTAAAAGAATTCTTATAATGAGCTAATAATGAAATAGTAATAGCAATATTTTAATAGAATTGTAATCTATGATTATTGTTTTTTACTAATAACTATAATGAAGAAGAAGAGTCAACAGATGATGAGATGGCTGGATGGCATCCCTGACTCGATGGACGCTGAGTCTGAGTGAACTCCGGGAGTTGGTGATGGACAGGGAGGCCTGGTGTGCTGCGATTCATGGGGTCGCAAAGAGTCGGACACGACTGAGTGACTGAACTGAACTGAACTGAATAATGATATTTAAAATCTGTTTAACAAATGCTTGCATAATGCTTACTGTGTCTAGTACTGTTTGATCTATATTTGATATTAATATTATATTTAATTAATATTTCTGACAACCGTGTGATATAGGTACAATTATTATACCCATTTTACAAATGAGGAAATTGAAGCACAGAGAGCTTAATTAGCTTAGCACAAATCAAGTATTTAAGAAACTGTTCTGTGGTAGATAAGAACTTTCCAGAAAGCTAATTGTTTTCCAAGTTCTTATAGATATTAATATGTTAAATTAATTCTTTTTAAAAAAGGTTTTTGTCAAAAATTTAGTATTGCTGAATCACATATGATGAGATAATGCATGCACGCTCAGTTGCTTCAGTCATGTCTGACTCTTTGCGACCCTGTAGACTGTAGCCCACCAGGCTCCTCTTCGCATGGAATTCTCCAGGCAAGAATACCAGAGTGGGTTACCATGCCCTCCTCCAAGGGATCTTCTCAGCCCAGGGATTGAACCCACATCTCCTGCATCCCCTGCCTTGCAGGTGGATTCTTTTCCACTGAGCCACCAGGGAAACCAATGATGATAATGAGATAATAGAAAATACCCATAATGGTGTCTGCTGCCCATTTCTTGGCACAGAACTCCCCAAACCGGTGTAAGAGCACTAAGAGCATCTTTTTTTTCTAATATTTGGTCTTGGACCCCAGTTTTTGACACAAAGCATCTAACAACTTGGAATTTCTTGAGTGATAGAAGTGTCTTTTGTTCCAATGAGGTGATTCTTTGTGGGCTCCTAGATGGGTGCTGGTCACAAGAAAGATCATGCCATGATTCAAAGCTTAGGATTTTTATCCCTATCTTCCATTCCCCAGAGAGGGGAAAAGGGCTGAAACTAGAGATAATTATTGATTACGCCTATGTAATGAAGACTCCATAAATATCCCCAAAGTGTGGGGTTCAGAGATCTTCCAGGTCAGTGAGCACACGGAGGTGCAGGTGAGTGGTACGAGCAAGGCATGGAAGCTCATGCCCTTTCCCCATCCTTGCCATACCTATCTCTCCCAACAGGGTGTTCATCTGTATCCTTTATCATATTCTTTCATAGCAAACTGGTGAATTTAAGTAAATTGTTTTACTGGTTTCTATGAGTAGCTCTTGCAAATTAATCAAATTCAAGGAGGAGTTTATGGGAATCTTCGATGGGACAGAAGCACATATGCGAACCTGAACTTGCAATCGGTATCTGACATTCTGGGGGAGTGGCGGCAGTCTTACAGGACTGAGCCCTTAACCTAGGGGCTCTAATACTATCTTCAGGTAGCTAAGGTCAAAATTCAATTAAATTGTGGGGCAGTCAGCTGGTGTCACAGACAGTTGCTTGATGGGGGAAACCCCCTGCCTATGCCTGGCATCAAAAGTGTTGTGGTGTGGCAGTGGTGTGAGAATAAAAGATGTACATAATAGGAAAACCCACATGTCAATCAGATCTCAGTAAAACTGATAAAAAAGAATGATTCTTACCTTTCCTGTAAGATATATCTCATAGTCAAATTCTCATCCATATTTGAGTTTGTATCTGTGGGCATTTGAGGGAGGAAGTAAGAGGAGCTGTCTGGGAAAAACTTTCCAAAGTACTTAAGTTAACATGACTAATACAGGTGTTTAGGACTCATTTTCTGAGTTAAGAGGGGTCAATGAGGAAAAAACAACTGATGTTCTTATACTACCCCTATCCAATATACTTATAAGTTCATCACTAACAAGAAAGAGCTTGAGAAAAATGGCTCCCAGGTCATGAGGAATCTCTGATGGTAGTCACTGCTGGCAGGGGCTGAAGATAGGACTTTTGTGGAGGTGGCTCTGTTAGGGCACCCCAAGGAGACTTTTAGAAGTGAAGTCAGCTATGTAGCAGTTTTCAGCACTATTTTCTTTACTCGCCTCTGTGGTATTTAAGTTGATTTAAAATATTTTGGTGTCTCAAACACATTATGCCTTTTAATATGATAGGTTTCTAAAGTGTTTTATTTAATTTGACTTTAATGTTATATTTTATAACTTTTTGAATTTCATTAGAATTTCTGTATATAAATATGCATGTGTGTTTGTGTGTTTATTTCTGCGTGCATGTGTGTGCATCTGTGTGTATGCATTTGTGCCTTGTCTGAGCCTGAGAGAACACAAACAGCACACTATTATTGCCTGTTTCTTGCTTCAGACTTCAGACCTGGTGACTGATGTTGACAAATTAGCAATGTTGGAATGTCTTGTTAAATTCCTTATTGGAAAGATGCCATTTAAAAGTGAAGGACAGTCACTCAGGAAGCTTCTTTTTTGGGGTAGAAATGTGTTGGAGAGAAGCAGCGATTTTAAGGCCAGAAAATTAGAGATTCCAGTAAGCAGCTCTCCGAACTCTCAATCCCTGGGGAGGCGAGGAGAGGACTGGCTGTCCCTGAGCCAGCGGGTTTTGCTCATTTCTGAGAATCCTTGGGACAACAGCTCTGGTTGGCAGAGTCCTACATGGTCCTTCTGCCAAAGTACACATAGTGTGTGGTCTTCCCCATCTGTAACTTGAGAGTCTAGATCAACTGAACAAGAGGTGAGTTTGTAATGTTACTCAGAATCAATGAGAACATTGGAAAATGGGATTATCAGTGGGAGGTTTTGGCTGAGTTTTCCTTCCAAAGAAAAGAAGAAAAGGAAACCATTTCTATACCTTGATAAGAAGATGCTGTGAAACACTCTTGTTGAAATAACTCTAATTAGAGGAGTTCTCAGGACAACCTCAAATCAGTTTGTAGCCATCCAACTTAGAGGTGGGGAAATTCCAGCTGAGAGATGTTCACTTACTTGGTCATGATATTGTGAATTAATGCAGAAGTAGGTGGTGGCTCAGATGGTAAAGAATCTGCCTGTGATCCAGGAGACCCAGATTCGATCCCTGGGTCAGGAAGATCCCCTGGAGAAGGGAATGGCTACCCACTCTAGTATTCTTGCCTGGAGAATCCCATGGACGGAGGAGCCTGGCGGGCTAAAGTCAATGGAGTTGTAAAGAGTCAGGACACAACTGAGCGACTCACACTTTCAGGTCTAGAACAGGGCTCCTCTTCCAGATTAATGGCTGTTCCATTTTATTGCTGTACTTGAGCTTGGTTCTACAGCTGCTAGTTTTCATTCTAATCAAATGAGGTATTTGCAACTGCTGCTGTTTGTCTTTAGTGCCTCAAGGTTTCTTTTTATGCAAGTCGGGCAGTACAAGTAAAGACTTTAAAAATCTCACTACAAAGCAATAAAAGCCTATATAATACTATTTGCTTTCTGGCCAAAAACTGAAGGGAGAATTATTTATCAGGAGAACAGGAGAGTATAAGAAATTACCTTTACTGGTTTTTCTTATGCTTTCAACTAAGGCTAAGCTCTTGTTTTCTTTTTCTGCTTGTTTTTTTTTTTTTTTCTTTTTAAATAGGAATGTAATAGGAAAATATTGTGAATAAGCTTTAGAAGATCAAAGCACAATGGTGATTTTTAAAATACCAGTCATTGAATGATGCTTAAAAACCATTTGAGAAATGAAATATTTCCTGCTGTATCAGTAAACAAAGGATGTCACAGTCATCAGCAATTGCAGCTACCACCAATGGTGAACTGGTGAGCCCTGAGGGAACTCAGGAAGGAAAGAATACCTGCCATAAGACTTTAAACAACTATGTTTATGAAGTACTCATAGCATTGTCTACTACGCACTAAATGTGAAAATGCTAAATTGAAATTATCATTTTAATTTATTAAATAGCTAAAAATTAAAAATAATTATTTTTATCATTAAGCCTGGCAGTCAAGTATCAGGGACAGACAGGACTAGTGGGAGGGGTAAGAGGTTAATGAGGAATGTGGACAGTGGTGGGTCTCACTGCTTCATTGCTGCTTCCAGCTCTGGTTTTGAAATGGTTTTACTTCCCAAATGATAAAAAGATGTTACATACCCCATGCCCATCAACTGTACACTAGGGATGGGTTTATAGCTCCGTGAACATACTGTTTTTTTTCTCCCACAATTCCTTTCATCTGAATTGTCTCCACAATCATTTTCTCCATTGCATTCCAACTTGCTGGCAATGCAGCGACCTGGTCAAGAAATAGTGATATTGACAACAAACGGTCATTTAAGAGAGTATTTAGTGATTTGAAACATGATTACTCTAAATTTCAAGGGAAGGTGGAAGGCCAGTTTTCATTATTTTTGATGGAAAATAAAGAAATGGAATAACAAACTGATATTTTCTCTTCTTGTTTAGGATTGCAAGAGTCCAGATAGAATTATTTAGTCACTCTTGAGCTGATTGTCTTAAATCAAAGAAATAATTCCCATTCCCACTACAGTGAGCTTGCTTTAGAAATCATGTTCTGTAGGAGAAAATTAACAATAGGCTCAGAATTTTGTTTTAATTCAGGATCATAGACTCAAGGTCACTGCTTTTATTTTTAAAAACCTATAATTTCACACACACACGTGTCTACTGGTACACATAACAACATGACTTAATGTCTAAAATTTTATATTGAGAGAAAGAAGCTGGACACAGACGAGTCATGCCATCTAAGTCTTTTATCTCATGTTAAAGAACAAGAAAGATTAACTAGAAACAGGAAACAAGAAACTTTTGGGGTTTATGGAGATTTTCTGTATCTTGCTTGGAGGTTGTTTACATGGGTGTGTATATTTGTCAAAATCAAATTGGACACTTACTATCAGTATATTTTACTATATATAATTATTTTGAAAAGTGAAAAAAAAAGTGAAAGTGTAAGTCACTAAGTTGTATCTGACTCTTTGCAATTCCATGGACGGTAGCCCTCTAGGCTCCTCTGGAGTTTTCTAGGCAAGAATACTGGAGTAGGTTACCATTCCTTTCTCCAGTGGTTATTCCTGACTCAGGGATAGAACCTGTGTCTCCTGCATTGCATGCAGATTCTTTACTGTCTGAGTCACCAGGGAAGCCCCCACTTTACTATACATTATTAAATATTTTATTGTAGATATTCACTATATATGATTACTGTTATAATTACCATTAATAAGAGTTTCACTACATACAATTTACTATATCTATTTTTTGGACACATTAAATGCCTGGATACCACAGTGTTAGATAGCAAATTGTGTGAGTGAGTTTAGAAAACAGTACCAACTCAGATAATTCCCTTTCTTTTAAAACTTGCTGAATTTCATTATGATCCTAGGAAACAGTGTGTGCCTGTATATTACTGAAATTGAAACACTCTGTCTACAATGACAGATAGCCTATCTCTTGCTCCTCAGTCTCTTGCGTATAATCAGGAATGCTGGCATCTGTACCATTATGTACAAGTCTCATCAACAGTGATTGTTTTACTCAGGACTATCTTGTCTGGAAAATTCCATGGATAGAGGAGCCTGGTGGGCCATACAGTCCATGGGGTTGCAATGAGTCAGACATGACTGAACAACTGAGCACTCTCACGCACACACACACATCTCATTACCTATCTTAAACTGTGATCAACATTTCAATACAGCTGTGAGTGACTATTATGATCAACTGAAATGCTTGAGGAAATTAGATATTTTATTGAATTGACTTTTTTTTAACTAATAAAGAGTTCCCCAGAAAGCACTTAGTTTCAACTTTTGGGGGGTTAATAGTCTTAATGGATGATAGAAAAAGCAAGAGAATTCCAGAAAAAAAAAACACATCTATTTCTGCTTTATTGATTAGGCCAAAGCCTATGAGTGTGTAGATCACAACAAACTGGAAAATTCTTCAAGAGATAAGAATACCAGACCACCCTACTTGCCTCCTGAGAAATCTGTATGCAGGTCAAGGAGCAACAGTTAGAACTGGACATGAAACAACAGACTGGTTCCAAATAGGGAAAGGAGTACGTCCAGGCTGTATATTGTCACCCTGCTTATTTAACTTATATGCAGAGTACATCATGCATAGTGCCGGACTGGATGAAGCCTAAGCTGGGATAAAGATTGCTGGGAGGAATAACCATAACCTCAGACATGCAGATAACACTCCCCTTATGGCAGAGAGTGAGAGATACTAAAGAGCCTGTTGATGAAAGTGAAAGAGGAGAGTGAAAGCGCTGGCTTAAAACTCAACATTCAAAAAACTAAGATCATAGCATCCAGTCCCATCATTTCATGGCAAATATTTGGGGAAACAATGGAAACAGTGACAGACTTTATTTTCCTGGACTCCAAAATCACTGACTACAGCCACAGATGGTGACTGCAGCCATGAAATTAAAAGACATTTGCTCCTTGGAAGAAAAGCTATGACCAANGAGAGTGAAAAAGCTGGCTTAAAACTCAACATTCAAAAAACTAAGATCATAGCATCCAGTCCCATCATTTCATGGCAAATAGTTGGGGAAACAATGGAAACAGTGACAGACTTTATTTTCCTGGACTCCAAAATCACTGACTACAGCCACAGATGGTGACTGCAGCCATGAAATTAAAAGACATTTGCTCCTTGGAAGAAAAGCTATGACCAAACTAGACAGCATATTCAAAAGCAGAGACATTACTTTGCCAACAAAGGCCCATCTAGTCAAAGCTGTGGTTTTTCCAGTAGTGACATATGGATGTGAGAGTTGGACAGAAAAGCTGAGCACCAGAGAATTGATGCTTTTGAACTGTGGTATTGGAGAAGACTTGGGAATCCCTTGGACTGCAAGGAGATCAAACCAATCCATCCTAAAGAAAATCAGCCCTGAATATTCATTGGAAGGACTGATGCTGAAGCTGAAACTCCATTACTTTGGCCTCCTGATGCGAAGAATTGGCACATTGGAAAAGACCCTGATGCTGGGAAAGATTGAAGGTGGGAGGAGAAGGAGATGACAGTGGATGAGATGGTTGGGTGGCATCACTGACTCAAGACATGAGTTTGAGTAAGCTCTGGGAGTTGGTGATGGACAGGGAAGCCTGGCATGCTGCAATCCATGGGGTCACGAAGAGTTGGACACGACTGAGCAACTGAACTGACCTGAAGGATTGTCAGTAAGAAAGGTGGAATGTAATGAAAGTAATTAAATCATCCTTTGATTATTCAAAATTTTACATCAAGACACTTATTATAGCTACGAGTATCATAATCACACAAGACTGAAAACATAGAGGGAATTAAATTCCTGTCAGTCCTAAGATATAACCTGAAAGATACCCTGTTTTTAAAAATAACACATCTCTGATTTTTCTTGTTTGCTTTTCTTAGAGGAGTGCAGAATGGATAATTTAGTTTGAAATAGAGATGCTTTACCTAAAAGAGAAAAATAAAGACACATCTTACAGTTTTTAAAAGTTTTGAAGCTAGTACTCACACATTTGAACAAGAACTGATTTTTTTTTTATATTTTACACTAAAACTCCCATTTTATCAGATGGAGGCAGAGATACACACGTAAGGTACAATTCTCATTAACCTAGGTTTGTGATCAGGGTACCAGATATGTAAGAAAGTCTACTCATTTGATACTTCTGTAGTGGAGCAGGACACTGTGGACTTTCCCAGCTGGCCTTCTCTCATATCCTGTGCTTTAGCTCCTCTCTGAAGTACCTACTGAATGTGTGTGTGTGTGTGTGTGTGTCTGTATATATATATGCTTTTGAAGCACATGTCCTGAGTTGTTTCACAGGTGTGTAAATTCCCCACCAAATCAAAGATGTTAACCTCTTGATGACCATGAACACATAGCCCCAGGCCTCCTGGAGCCTAAGGACTGATAAAGTTAACCTCAGTGACACAATCCTGTTACCTCATCACCAGCCAGTCAGAGAACTGTGCATGAGCTGATCACATATCCTGTGACTCCCTTCCCTTCCCTGGCTTTTAAAAATGCGTTACTGAAATGTTTCAGGAAGCTCAGGGGTTTTTAGGGCTTGAACCACCCACCTCCTTGTATGGCTTTGCAGTTAACCTTTATCTGTTCCAAACTCTGACATTTTGGTCTGTTTGACTTCACTGTGAACTTGTGCTAACAATTTTAGGGATATTATAGAGTCTCTGTTAACAAAGGTGGGCTTCCCTGGTAGCTCAGTGATAAAGAATTCATTTGCTAATTCAGGAGACTCAGGTTTGATCCGTGGGTCAGCAAGATCCCCTGCAGAAGGAAATGGCAACTCACTCCTGCATTCTTGCTAGGAAAATCCTACAGACAGAAGAGCCTGGCAGGCTATAGTTCACGGGTTGCAAAGAGTTGGACACGACTTAGTTGCTAAACAGCAACAACATTAGCAAGGGTAGGGATGAAAGCAAGAGGACTTCTCTTGAGCGATGTTTAGGAATGGGTGGCAGTGTGAAATAGGACTGATGCGACATAGTTGAGAATGGTTCCAGGTCATGGAAACACAATGGAATAGGAAGGGGAAAGATTTGTAAGCCACAGATATATCCTATACTAAAGAAGGAATGGCAGAGGTGAAGGGACATTTCAATAGTACAGAATTTATAGAAGTCAGCATGCTTTAGCCAACACATGCATATATATATTTATACCTGGAATTATGTAGTCATTTAGAATTGTATATGATTTTCCTATTTACTTGAATTGATTTATGTTACTACATTGTATATTATTTTTATAACCAGTTGCAAATTCTCATCTCTGTGTTAAAGTTAAGACTTTGAGAGGAGTTGGCATAGTGCATGGGGATTTGTATATACATACACTAAAGGGAAAATTTGAGAGAATAGCATTGAAACATGTGTATTATCATATGTAAAATAGATGACCAGTGCAAGTTCGATGCATGAAGCCGGGCACTCAAAGCCAGTGCTCTGAGACAACCCAGAGGGGTGGGGTGGGGAGGGAGATGGGAGGAGGGCTCAGAATGGGGGGACACAGTGCACCCATGGAAAATATTTTAAAAACTAAACAAAACAAAAAAAAAGTACAATTCACCTTGGGAGATTCTGAAGAGCAATCATGAGAGTAGAAAGGAAAGATAGAGATTTTTTTCTGTTGTTAACTGATCCAAACATCATCCTGATATTTGTCAGGATGACTTACATCATCCTGATATGTCAGACAAATAATGGTCCATCCAATCTTTTATTCCTTTGAGAGTGGCATTAGTGGATGTTTTTAGGAGAGTACAGTGGTATATCATCTTCAGTGGAATATTCAACAACCAAGAGCCCATGGCATTACCCAGTCGGAATGGATGCCAACCATATTTGTACCAGAGATTAACTAGTTAATGGTTGGATTGTGGGAAGATCTAGGAATTTCTGATGAAGGGTTCTGGACAGTAGGGCAGAGGTCACTAAGAGAGCTCAGGGTAGCAGCTGCTTATCAACCATTACAGCTGCATTTCAACGGTTTAGTTTATATCCCTAGCTATGGACGTATTACTGATGAAGTAGAGATTGCTGTGCCTATACCAGTAACTTTCCTGAAATCACTCATTTTGAACTGATAGCACATGGATATAGCTAAAGACTTCTCAGACTTGTGGGTATTTTGGACATAAACAAACTCTTTCATAATAAATTTCATAGATTTATCATCTATTGAATATAAGAGTTCTCCTTGGTACTCTGTTCTAGAAACTACCTTTCAAGCTTCAAACTGATGTGCATCAGTTCTAAACTTTTAATCTTCTGAATATAGTGCTTAGGCCTTTATTCCCCTTAGCCATTGCCATCAAAGTTTTTCTCATATTCCCTGTTTTGTCAATATGTGACATGATCTTATTTATATACATAAATTCAGAAAGTTTTTCTCTCATAGTTCTGGAGTGCAGAAGTCTAAACAAGATTTCTGCAGGGCCATGCTCCCTCTAAAACTCTGGGAAGATCCTTCTTGCCTCTTAGCTTCCAGCTGGTTGGTGGTTGCTCAGNTTGCCATCAAGGTTTTTCTCATATTCCCCGTTTTGTCAATATGTGACATGATCTTATTTATATACATAAATTCAGAAAGTTTTTCTCTCATAGTTCTGGAGTGCAGAAGTCTAAACAAGATTTCTGCAGGGCCATGCTCCCTCTAAAACTCTGGGAAGATCCTTCTTGCCTCTTAGCTTCCAGCTGGTTGGTGGTTGCTCAGTTGCTCAGTCATAGCTGACTCCTTGAGGCCCCATGGACTGTAGCCGGCCATTCTTCTCTGTTCATAGAATTTTCCCAGCAAGAATATTGAAGTGAGTTGCCATTTCCTCCTCCAGGGGATCTTCCCCATTCAGGAATCAAACCCACATCTCTTGTGTCTCTGGCATTGGCAGGTGGTTTCTTTACCACTAAGGTCACTTGGGAAGTCCCTTATTTACATAGGCATAATGTATATCTCCCTACCCATGTCTCACCTTCACGTCCCATTTTGGGGATGAGGTACAGAGAGAAAACCCTGGAACCAGCCTTCCTGTCTGACTTTCAGAAAAGATTGGTAAAGCTGAAGGCAGGAAGCAAAGAATAAGAGAAGAGAAACATTATGCCCAAGTCTGGAGTCAGTTTTCTATGGGAATTTGAAATCTGCCATCTAGTTCTACTTTTCAGTGTGTTTTAGAGTACGCAAATAATTTGGATTTTATTCATCAGAACTCTAATTTTATTTTAACTAAAATTGACTATTTATACAAGAAATCAGTGAACTATGGCCCATGGACAAAAACTGACCTGCTACTTGCTCTTGTAAATAAAATTCTATTGGAACATAGTCATGTTCATTTGTTGATATACTGTCTATTGTATACTGCCAAACCACGGCAGCTTTGGTGCCACGATTCCAGAGCTGAATAGTTGCTACATAGACTGTATGGCCTGCAAGGCCTAAAATATTCACCACTTGGACTTCTCCTGAAAAAGTTTCCAGAAATTTGACCTAAATGGTTCAACATGCTGAACTTTGGAAAGCTATTAATTAGCAAGAGAATACATAGATTAAGTAGTATATTCAAGGTTTGATTATAATCTAACAATACTTAAATATCAAAATGTATGAATCTGTATGAGAATTGAACTTGAAGGGAATGTTGCCATTGTTTAAATCATTTGCAGTCTCCTCTTTTGTGATTATCTTTGGAGTCATTCAGTGGACCATACCAGAAAATTTGTTACATCATCTCTAACCATCCCCTTTACATAATATCTTAGCATTAGCATCCTTATCTTAATAAACCATATTAAAATTTTAAAATGCATCACTCCTTTTCAATTACTTATTTCAGCTGTGCTTATTAATAGCCCATATTTAAAAGTGTCTGCTTCCTCTTCTATTTCCTCCTCCTCATTCTCTTCCTCCTGTTTCATTACAGGGTAGGAACCTGGGGACCTGTACTTCATGAGCGAAGGAATCAGGCAAGTGGCCAAGATGATTATAGCCTGAAAGCTGTAATTTTACACACGAATAGTACGTAACTGGTAGCGTAATATCCCTGTCTCCCTAGGCTTAAAATATGGTGGGACTTTTCTATCGTGACTTTCACTGGGAGTCAATTGGAGTAACTTTAGTCATTTTTAATGAAGACTGAACATTTTTCAAAAGTACATTACCACTGTCACAGCGGAATTTATTTTTGCAGTCAATCTCTTCAATTTTGCAGAGCTTGGATGGAACGCATGGCTGAAAGGTCATGAGAGGCTCAGTACATNCGACTGAGTGACTGAAATGAACTGATGAAAATATTTCAATGTCTCTATTATTATTTCTATTTATTAGGGATCATGTAACAAGAACCTCCTTTAATAACATTAGTAGATTCAAACTGGCTTCTCATCTCTGGACATAGTTGCAAAGCCAAACCCCCTCTGAAAGTGAAAATTACTCAGCAGTGTCTGACTCTGTGATCCTGTGGGCTATATAGCCTGNTATTTCTATTTATTAGGGATCATGTAACAAGAACCTCCTTTAATAACATTAGTAGATTCAAACTGGCTTCTCATCTCTGGACATAGTTGCAAAGCCAAACCCCCTCTGAAAGTGAAAATTACTCAGCAGTGTCTGACTCTGTGATCCTGTGGGCTATATAGCCTGTCAGCCTCCTCTGTCCATGGAATTCTTGAGACAAGAATACTGGAGTGAGTTTGCCATTCCCTTCCCCAGGGGATCTTCCTGACCCTGGGACTGAATTCAAGTGCCCTGCTTTTCAGGAAGATTCTCTACCATCTGCACCATCAGGGAAGCCCAAACCTTCTCTGTGAAGGGTGGATAGAGAATCAAGCAACCTATCTCTACTTTCTCCTCCCATCTCACAGAACCTAAGGGAACTCTTGGTGACACACTCAGGAGTATGTGAAGAAATACACTGCATTACATTAGACAGAAATACGTATTGTCCTAGTTCTCCATGAAGACCCACATGGATGCCACTGTCTCACTCTAGTATCTGCCTGTAAGCACTGTTGGAATTGGATATATATTTGGTTTGCCACTTTTCTACNGGCATAATGTATATCTCCCTACCCATGTCTCACCTTCACGTCCCGTTTTGGGGATGAGGTACAGAGAGAAAACCCTGGAACCAGCCTTCCTGTCTGACTTTCAGAAAAGATTGGTAAAGCTGAAGGCAGGAAGCAAAGAATAAGAGAAGAGAAACATTATGCCCAAGTCTGGAGTCAATTTTCTATGGGAATTTGAAATCTGCCATCTAGTTCTACTTTTCAGTGTGTTTTAGAGTACGCAAATAATTTGGATTTTATTCATCAGAACTCTAATTTTATTTTAACTAAAATTGACTATTTATACAAGAAATCAGTGAACTATGGCCCATGGACAAAAACTGACCTGCTACTTGCTCTTGTAAATAAAATTCTATTGGAACATAGTCATGTTCATTTGTTGATATACTGTCTATTGTATACTGCCAAACCACGGCAGCTTTGGTGCCACGATTCCAGAGCTGAATAGTTGCTACATAGACTGTATGGCCTGCAAAGCCTAAAATATTCACCACTTGGACTTCTCCTGAAAAAGTTTCCAGAAATTTGACCTAAATGGTTCAACATGCTGAACTTTGGAAAGCTATTAATTAGCAAGAGAATACATAGATTAAGTAGTATATTCAAGGTTTGATTATAATCTAACAATACTTAAATATCAAAATGTATGAGTCTGTATGAGAATTGAACTTGAAGGGAATGTTGCCATTGTTTAAATCATTTGCAGTCTCCTCTTTTGTGATTATCTTTGGAGTCATTCAGTGGACCATACCAGAAAATTTGTTACATCATCTCTAACCATCCCCTTTACATAATATCTTAGCATTAGCATCCTTATCTTAATAAACCATATTAAAATTTTAAAATGCATCACTCCTTTTCAATTACTTATTTCAGCTGTGCTTATTAATAGCCCATATTTAAAAGTGTCTGCTTCCTCTTCTATTTCCTCCTCCTCATTCTCTTCCTCCTGTTTCATTACAGGGTAGGAACCTGGGGACCTGTACTTCATGAGCGAAGGAATCAGGCAAGTGGCCAAGATGATTATAGCCTGAAAGCTGTAATTTTACACACGAATAGTACGTAACTGGTAGCGTAATATCCCTGTCTCCCTAGGCTTAAAATATGGTGGGACTTTTCTATCATGACTTTCACTGGGAGTCAATTGGAGTAACTTTAGTCATTTTTAATGAAGACTGAACATTTTTCAAAAGTACATTACCACTGTCACAGCGGAATTTATTTTTGCAGTCAATCTCTTCAATTTTGCAGAGCTTGGATGGAACGCATGGCTGAAAGGTCATGAGAGGCTCAGTACATTGTTGTCCTCCAAACTGACTGGGGCGCAAGATGGACCTAACCTTAAACTAAAAGGAAAGGAGAGAAAGGTGAATAACTCTGAGGCTGGGTCAAAGCCAGAAAGTATCTAAGAAAACTGGACTTCTCAGTCACAGCAGTGATTTTTCCTATAGTGGCGTTTCCTAAATTACTAATGATTTTTTCCCCCAATTCCGTTATTGTGTTTTCTTAGGGAAGTCAATACTTTTGGGGTCTCATTTTTCCAACCTGTAAAATGAGGAAGTGGGACAACAAATTTCTGAAGATTTCTAACTCTGAAATCAGAGGATTCTAAATTGAATCAAAATCAAATGCACAAATATTTACTGAGCATGTCCTGAGTGCAATAAATCTTCCAGGTCATAACAGTAGCCCTTTTATTCCTCAAAGATAGTGTGAAGTGATAAATGTGAAAGGACTGATGGGGGTGGGCTTTTGTATGAAAAAGTCACTGTGGAAACCAAGGCTGGCACATTTTCCACACTTTGAAAGGTTTTAAATGGTCAGTAGTAAATCAAAGAGTCAGGGAAGGATAGAAATAGAATAGGATTCAAAAGTACTGACTTTAAAGTCAGAAAAATCCAAGTTCAATATGTAGCTCTCTATTCATTAGTGATGTGTGCTTGGGTAAATTACTTAACCCCTAATGAGCTATAACTTCCTCATCTGTAAAATGGGTAGAAAAACAATGTGATGTGAAGTTTGAGTAAGATGATGTGTGCAAAGGAACCTAAACTATCTCTCTGAGATAGTGGGTGCTTTCCTTTTACTTCCTAATGTCTGAATGCTTAGCACTTACCCTGACTGGAATTCACGTGGGCCAGTGCCCTACCTGGAATGCGCTTGAGGTAGGTAAATATTGCAGCTGGGAACAATAAACAAATCGAGGGACTTTCCCTTAGCAGGGGCAGTCAAAGAAAGGGTAAGGAGTCATTTTAGTTAATGTACCTCATTTCTGTCTGATTTTAAACCTTGGACTGAATTGCCCATTTTTTAGCACCTGTTTTTGCTTTGTGAGCTCTCACAGGGCAGAGGCAGTGGAAATCAGAGCTGGGTGAGTGCAATACCAATCCTCAGGGTATGGAGGGTGGCAGGCAGAACTTTTTTTGGTATTCACATGCCAATAAAGCGTGTCAAATGAATCCTGCTTCCCCCTAAAATATTTCCCTCAGTGGAAGCTGGGACAATTTATTTTCAGAAATTAAAGTAATTCATCATTTCTATGATTGTTGAGTTTGTCAGGGAATTCGAGAATTTATGATTCTGATTTCCTGAATATACCCACATTTCACTTACCCGTTTTTGAACACAAGGGTCGCAGTCTGACCAGGGTCCATAATCTCCCAGGCGGCAGTTGATAGGGCAAGTTTGCCAGTTACACTCTCTGGACTCCTGCTTGGTACAAAGCTGACCACAAAAGTTTTCAAAATAGTACTGATCTGTAACAATCCGTCTGTAATAAGGAGGAGAAAACTGCTTAGAATGAGTCTTTACTGTGGCTCCAGCCCCATAAGAAAAATATTCATTGAGCATCAATTACAGTGAATAAAAGAAAAGAAGTTTTCATGGAAAATCAAGCAGTCCATCATATGTACAGTTTTTACCACTTAATCTCCAGGACTGGGTCCATAATTTGTGGGGCACAGTGCAAAATAAAAGTGGGGGGACCATATGTTCAAAGAAGACTAAGCACCAAAGAATTGATGCTTTCAAACTGTGGTGCTAGAGAACTCTTAAGAGTCCCTTGGACTGCAGAGATCAAACCAGTCAATCCTAAAGGATATCAATCCTGAATATTCATTAGAAGGACTGAGGCTGAAAGTGAAGCTCCAATACTTTGGCCACCTAAATGTGAAGAGCCAACTCATTGGAAAAGACCCTGATGCTGGGAAAGATTGAAGGTAGGAGGAGAAGGAGACGGCAGAGGATGAGATGTTTCAGTGGCATCACTGACTCAATGGACATGAGTTTGAGCAAACTTTGGGAGATAGTGAAGCATAGGGAAACCTGGCAGGCTACTGTTCATGGGGTGGCAAAGAATCAGACATGATTGAGTGACTGAACAGCAACACATATTCATAAATTCTTAAGAATTTCCAAAGAGAGGAGGCAGAGCATGAAGCCAAACCACAGCCCTCCTCAGAGTGGGATCCTGGGTGGCCTGTGCAGGCTACACAACTATGAAGCCTGCCATGATGGAATTCCTGGGAGGGACTGGAAGAAAAAGAAAAAAGAAAGGTTCTGCAAATTGCTTAAAAGATGACAATGCAATGTGGCAAGTACAATGATTGGGATAAAGCCAAAGCTCTGTGGGGCTAAAGATGAAAGGAGAAAGTGATATGAGAGATACATTTTGAAAAATGCACGTGAGTTTTCCAGGCAGCAAAGGGAAGGGCATTCAGAGGAAACAGCTTGTGCACAGATGAGCGGGGAAGGAGTGTGACATGTCCGTGGAGGAGCTTGTGGAGTGGACCTGAGAAGAGCACAATCGAGACGGATGAGCTTTTATTATGGTACTTTATTTGGTAGTAAGTAGTGAGCCACTCCAGTACTCTTGCCTGGAAAATCCCACAGACTGAGGAGCCTGGTAGGCTGCAGTCCATGGGGATGCTAAGAGTCGGGCATGACTGAGTGACTTAGCAGCAGCAGCAGTGAGCTACTAAGGGACTCTTGAGTAGGGAAGTATACGAACAAATCTGTTCTTACATCTGGAGTGGATGGTTTATTGAGGCCATCAGGTGGTGATTTTAATGAGACTCACACTACATATGTAAAAATAGTTTTCTAAAATAGATCTCTAAAAAGTTCTATAACAGTTAAAACCCATTAAGTGTATGCCTTTTTTCTTCCAAGTCACGTGAGCGTCTTCATGGAACAGAAATATCTAACAGATTTAAAGAAACTGTGGGGGAGGAATAATCTGAATTAATAAAAAGACTGAATTATTAAGTGTTATCGAGCAAAACACAGTTTTCTTGCCTTCTTGTCCATGCCAACAATCAAGCTAATAGCTAGCAGTGCTGCTCAATTGAGGTCCTGTTAGACTCAGTTTAATGAGTAGAAAATTCTCTATAATTAACTCACTAACTGTAGGCAAGCAGAGTTATGTGCTGATTGAAAAAAAAAAAAAAAGCCCAAGTAGTGATTCTAAGTAAATTAAATAGTCAACTGAAAATATTGAACAGATTCTTAATTGAATTTCTTTAAAATGCTTCAATTTTATGGAGAGAACAAAAGTAGACTCTACTTTAACCTTATGTGGAAAAGACATAAAATTCCATCCAAATTCATGAGTTCTTTTTAAAATTAAAAAAAAAATTTTGCAGCTTTTACTCTGCAAAAATTATACTTGCAGATATATTTTCTTTCTCATTGCTTAGTGTGGCACTTTTTGATTTTACTAATTCTGTCCTTGAGGTTTCCCAGGGCACAAAGAAAAGCTACAAAGCCCACACCCACCTCTCTCTGGTCTGGAATCCAGAATTGCAGGTTTTTGAGCAGCTGGACCACTGAGTCCATGGGTAATGATCACAGAAACAGGCTTGATTCTTGTCAATCAGAGCACTCAGCAGGATAAAATACAAGACAGAGTGTGTGGCCATGCCTGGAGGGCCTCCAGATTCTGAAAAGAAATGATGTAATACATATCAAACATTCATGGGGTAAAACTTAGCAAATCATTCTCAGTTGCAGCCTCAAATATGATCTTTGAAAACATCTTGCCTTCCTTAAGTCAACACATATAAATTCACAACCTTATGAGTATAAATCCCATTTCTAAAGATTTTTAGGGTGGACATTCCCATAGTTCAAAATCCCAGTACTAGTTAAGTTTCTCTGAACTGTGAGTGATAGGCTGCAAGACAAAGTGTGTAGTAAATATTTTTATCTCATTCCATTCCAAAATGGAATTTTTTATATGATGTTATGCTTTTTGAGATAATTACTTATTTTGTGCAGACAGCACCCTCAAGTATTACCTAGTACTTCCTTTCAGTTTTTCATACCTTTCTGGGACTGGGGAAGGACTTTGGAACCTTTCTTCCTGAAGCTCTGTTTAGTTTCCTGGCATCTTAGTATTAATAGCTTGCTAAAGAGTTCATTGTCCCATTATCTCGACTTTTAGACTCAGAGAAGTTAGAGCTGGAAAGGGTCTTAGAAACCTTTAGGTTAAACTCCCTCATTTTAAGGATGATGAGGCTGAGGCTTTAGCAGGTACAATAAGGTTGAAGCTACATGACAAGTAAGCCCAAGATTCCACATTCTTAGATGAGATGTATCCCTTCATTTATTTCTAGTAATACTAATCTACATGCTTGGAACTTCACCACCCAGACCACAAGAGGGTTTGCTCAGATGTTGCTAAATGCCAGAGAAAACTTGGACCAGTGGTTCCCCATGTGCTGTGGAGACTTGAGAATCTGTGAGTTAATGAATGGAGTGAGAATCTGTGAGTTAATGAATGGAGTTAGTGAAACCATACTTGTCCCCCAATACTGCTATTTTGATTTTCATATCTCTAACAAAACATGCACTCAATATGCCAGCAAATTTGGAAAACTCAGCAGTGTCCACAGGACTGGAAAAGGCCAATTCCAAAGAAGAGCAATGTCAAAGAATGTTCAAACTACAACACAATTGCATTCGTGTCACATGCTAGCAAGGTAATGCTCAAAATTCTCCAAGCTAGGTGTCAACAGTTATCAGTATCAGTTCAGTTGCTCAGTAGTGTTTGATTCTTTGAGAACCCATGGACTGCAGCACACCAGGCCTCCCTGTCCATTACCAACTCCCAGAGTTTACCCAAACTCATGTCCATTGAGTTGGTGATGTCATCCAACCATCTCATCCTCTGTTGTCCCTTTCTCCTCCTGCCTTCAATCTTTCCCAGTATCAGGGTCTTTTCAGATGAGTAAGTTCTTTACATCAGGTGGCCAAACTATTGGAGTTTCAGCTTCAGCATCAGTCCTTCCAATGAATATTCAGGACTGATTTCCTTTAGGATGGACTGGTTGGATCTCCTTGCAGTCCAAGGGACTCTCAAGAGTCTTCTCCAAAACCACAGTTCAAAAGCATCAATTCTTCAGTGCTCAGCTTTCTTTATAGTCCAGTTGCCATATCCATACATGACTACTGGAAAAACTATAGCTTTGACTAGATGGACCTTTGTTAGCAAAGTCATGTCTCTGCGTTTTAATATGCTGTCTAGTTTGGCCATAGCTTTTCTTCCAAGGAGCAAATGTCTTTTAATTTTATGGCTTCAATCACCATCCACAGTGATTTTGGAGCACAGAAAATAAAGTCTGTCACTCTTTCCCCATCTATTTCCCATGAAGTGATGGGACCAGATGCCATGATCTTCGTTTTCTGAATGTTGAGCTTTAAGCCAACTTTTTCACTCTCTTCTTTCACTCATCAAGAGGCTTTCTAGTTCTTCTTCACTTTCTGCCATAAGGGTGGTGTCATCTGCATATCTGAGGTGATTGATATTTCTCCCGGCAATCTTGATTCCAGCTTGTGCTTCATCCAGCCCAGAGTTTCTCATGATGTATGCTGCATATAAGTTAAATAAGCAGGGTGACAATATACAGCCTTGACGTACTCCTTTTCCTATTTGGAACCACTCTGTTTTTCCATGTCCAGTTCTAACTGTTGCTTCTTGACCTGCATACAGATTTCTCAAGAGGTGGGTCAGGTGGTCTGGTATCCCATCTCTTCAACTGTACATGAACCAAGAACTTCCAGATGTACAAGCTGGATTTAGAAAATGCAGAGGAACCAGAGATCAAATTGCCAATATCCATTGTAGTTTAGAAAAAGCAAGAGAATTCAAGAAAAACATATACTTCTGCTTCACTGACTAGGCTAAAGCCATTGACTGTGTGGATCACAACAAACTCTGTGGAAAATTCTTAAAGAGATGGGAATACCAGACCACCTTACCTGCCTCCTGAGAAACCTATCTGTAGATTAAGAAGCAATAGTTAGAACTGGACGTGGAACAACAGACTGGTTCCAAATAGGGAAAGGAGTATGTCAAGGCTGTATGTTGTCACCCTGTTTATTTAACTTCTATGCAGAGTACATCATGCAAAATGCCAGGCTGGATGAAGCTCAAGTTGGAAGTTGGAATCAAGATTGTTGGGAGAAATATCAATAACCTCAGATATGCAGATGACACCACTCTAATGACAGAAAATGAAGAGGAACTAAAGAGCCTCTTGATGAAGGTGAAAGAGGAGAGTAAAAGAGCTGGCTTAAAGCTCAACATTCAGAAAACTAAGATCATGGCATCTGGTCCCTTTAGCCTCATGGCAAATAGATGGGGGAAAAAACACGGAAACAGTGACAGGCTTTATTTTCTTGGGCTCCAAAGTCACTGTGGATGGTGATGGAAGCCATGAAATTAAAAGATGCTTACTCCTTGGATGAAAAGCTGTAATTAACCTAGACAGTGTGTTAAAATGCAGAGACATTACTTTGCCGACAAATGTCTATCTAGTCAAAGCTATGGTTTTTCCAGTAGACAGGTACCAATGTGAGAGTTGTACCATAAAGAAAGCTGAGTGCTGAAAAAATGATGCTCTTGAGCTGTGGTGCTGAAGAAGACTCTTGAGAATCCCTTGGACTGCAAAGAGAGCCAACCAGTCAGTCCTAAAGGAAATCAGTCCTGATATTCATTGGAAGGACTGATAAATATTCAGCTGAAGCTGAAGCTCCAATACTTTGGCCACTTGATAAGAAGAGCTGACTCACTGGAAAAGACCCTGATGCTGGGAAAGATTGAGGGTGGGAGGAGAAGAGGGTAACAGAGGTTGAGATGATTGGATGACATCATCAACTCAATGAACATGAGTTTGAGCAAACCGGGAGACACTGAAAGACAGGGAAGCCTGGAGTGCTGTGTAGTCCATGGGGTTACCAAGAGCCAGACATGACTGAGGGATTGAACAACAACAACAATTTCCGGTATACAGCAAAGTGATTCAGTTATTCAGTGATTCATATATATATATGCTGGTGCTGGTTTAGACACTAAGTTGTGTCTGACTTTTACAACCCCATGTACTATAGCCTGCCAGGCTCCTCTGTCCATGGGATTCTCCAGGCAAGAATACTGGAGTGGGATGCCGTTTCCTACTTCAGAGGATCTTTCCAACCCAGGAATGGAACCTGGGTCACCTGCATTACAAGCAGATTCTTTACTGACTTAGCTATGAAAGAAAGAAAGAAAGTGAAGTCGCTCAGTCGTGTCCGACTCTTTGCAACCCCATGAACAGTAGCCAGCACTAGGCTCCTCCGTCCATAGGATTTTCTAGGCAAGAGTATTGGACTGGATTGCCATTTTCTTCTCCAGGGAATCTTCCCGACCCAGGGATCGAACCCAGGTCTCCAGCATTGTAGACAGAGGCTTTACCATCTGAGCCATAAGGGTTAGAGATTAGCTAAGAGTTATAGACTTAGCTATGAGGGAAGCCCAAATATATATATAAATAAACTGGCTGTATGGTTCCCTGTGCTATGCAGTAGGATCTTGTTTATTTCCTTCGTATATAGTAGTTTGTATCTGCTAACTCCAAACTCCTAATTTATCCCTCTCCTACCCCTTTTCCCTTTGGGTAACCATAAATTTGCTTTCTATGTCTTTGAGTCTGTCTTGTAAATAAGTTCACTTGTATCATATTTATGTTGCCCATATCATATGGCATTTGTCTTTCTAACTTACATCACTTAGTATGTCGGTCAGTAAACATTTTCAAATTGTCCTACAAGCTCAGAGAAAAATGACAGAATAAAAGCAACAAAATCCACTGACATGTGGCTGAATATGTCCTTTAATTTAAAATGGAATTGACACCTATTTGACTATTCATTGAGTGAGATATAAAGAAACAGAATTCATTATCACTGTGTGAGGAGGGTAGACAGAAACTGAAGATGCTTTTCATGATTTTTATTCAAACTTTAAAAAAAATGTTTTTTAATTGGAGGATAGTTACTTTACAGTATTGACCTGGTTTCTGCCATACATCAACATGAATCAGCTATAGGATACATGTAAGTTGCTACACCTATAGGCTGTTTCAATCATAAAAAACAAGAGACTCCTTTAAAGACCACTGCACTTGCCTGCCAACTTTAGTTCTCTCAGTCATGTCTGACTCTTTGCGACCCCATGGACTGTAGTCTTTCAGGCTCTTTTGTCCACAGGGATTCTCTAGACAAGAGTACTGGAGTGGGTTTTCATGCCCTTCTCCGGGGATCACCCCAACCCAGGGATGGAATTCAGATCTTCCACATTGCAGGCAGATTCTTTACCATCTGAACCATAAAGTTAGCTCAATTTTAGTTCACTGGTTTTTAACTCACCTTTTCTGGTTTTCTTCAGCAATACAGAACCATAGACTTTGGGATAAGAGTGTCCAGAAATTAGGCTGGGTTCAAACCAAATACATAGTATGAGTTCTATATACTGCACATCAGACCCAAACTGAGATTGAATGATTTTCTACTGGCTTTCTACCAGCTGCCAAGGGCCCTGAGGCTTCTAAACAATATGAAGTTTTCTTATTAATCACTAGACAGACCACATCCCATCCCCCAGCCCCAAATTGGGACCTTCTCAAGCAGGAACCGTTTCAGCAAGGAAGGAGACCTAAACAGAGGGGTTTTTCCTGTTGTTCATTTATTTGATCTTTTTCTTATTAAATTTTGAAGGGATAGATATGTTCCAGAATAACTCAGTTGTAAAGAAAATAAATTCTTATTTTGTGGGATCAGCATGTAAATGATCAGGCAAAATTGAATTACAAGAGATTACTAGTTCTCAATTCTCAGCAGACACTCTGTTTTAACTTCCAAAAGCTTGGAAAGTATAGGTGGATTTTATTCCTCTTACTATAAAACTGCAATAACAGAATCCATATAAAATATCCTAATCTCATCTTTGGCTATACTATTCTGAGACAGTTTGGAAAATGCTATAAATGAAGATGATAATGCCAAAGATTCTTATTTGAGGAGATGCTAATAAAATAGCTAATCAGTAGCTTCTCCTTTTATGACATTTTATTGTTATAAGGAAAAATTGTCTTATGTTCAAATAATTTTCATTCAAATAAAGATAATTATTTCTTTTATTTTTTTATTATCATAGCCCAGCATCTAATATCAAAACATTCCTTATTTATCAATTTTTAACATCTTTAGGCATTTTGGAGATATCTAAAATTTCATGCAGGCATTATGCCCATTACCATACAATTTACATATAAACATGGAACAAAAAGAATTTTCAGTAAATAGAGAAATGTAGTTAAGAAAAATTTTCCACTGCAGTAGCATAGTAGAAGAGCAGCAGTTCTACAAGTTTTCTCATTGCCAACCCCCTTGAACTCTAAAGATGAGCGGATCCACTGCACCCTTGAAGAGGGCTGTGTGAACATTTGGAGAATTCTAGTATAGAGTGAAACCCATTTCTTCTGATCTGTCACCTTCCCATGTCCTTGACTCACGTGAATGATTTCTTCCTAAGGCCGTTCAGCACATCTTACCTGACAGGTTCAGAGGGTGTTCTAGTCCGACCCTAAGTTCAAGTTCTTCCTTTCCATCTTCTTGTAAATGTCTTGAATCTCTTATTTTTTATTTTTTCCCTCTGCGCATGCCCTAGAAGCTCAAGAGGTTGTATTTACCTCTGCTGGTACTGTCTGGGGAGCCCAGGCACATGACTAATCTTTGGCTAAAAGGTATGTTTGCTTTACTTTTAAATGTAGTTTATCTCCTAGAAAAACTTGATTCACCAAGGCAGCTCTTTGGAAGGACACTTCTTTGAGAAATTTGAACCCTTTGGTTCTTTTGAGGTTTAAGCAAAATAGTTACATCTTATTTCAAAAGGAAGTAAAGGACTGTAATCTGTTATGTATTTTCATGCATGAAAGGGCAACTTTGTTGGAAGCATGATCTATGATTTTGAAATCTTAAAATTACAAAGGAAATCATTATGTCACTTACCTTAAACAAAGACTGTGGTATCCAGTTTGTGGTATCCAGAGAACTAATCTGCAGATGGCTAAGGAAACAA
>SJYA01002617.1:1509754-1540402 GCA_006410615.1 Neotragus moschatus | reverse complement strand
TGTCAGCAGCTTCTGAATAGTTTGGATGCGGCGGTAAGCGGCAGAAGTAAGGAAAACGTCGTTGGGGATCATCACATTTATCCATTTTCCAATTCTCAGTAGCATAGGAAACAAATTTCAGATTCAAGTTACCCACGTTGTCATTTCATTGGCCTTAAAGTATATGCACCGTCCCTAGATGGCTTTGACAACACTTGAAACTACGTGCGAAGGTATTCAATAGAAGTGTCGTGCAGACATCCCATAGGATAGTGAAGGAGATAAATTTCATAGATGGAGAGCATAACTACTATTGATAGTCTGAAGCTCTTATAAGGCATCTTAGTCCTAAACATTACCCTGAAATCAGATATGAGAGAGGGAATAGATTTGTCCAAGGTCACTTAAGTGAGGAACAGACCCAGGAGAAACAAACAAACAAAATCCAGTCCTTCTGTTTCATTATTTAATGAATGTTAAGTGTCTGTGGTTGCTGTGCAGAACACATGCAATTTGCAAGCCTGTCCTAAAAGCACATATGCAAAAAAGCTTAGGCTGAGCTGCCAGCGAAGAGTTCCTATAATTTGGGCCAAGAAAAGGGGTGTGGTTTTTTTTTTTTTGGCCTGTTTTTTGTTTTGTTTAGAGGAAACCGAAATATTTGTTGGCTTTTTTCCAGGAAGGCTGATTCCACATCAATTAAATTCATCATCTCTTAAAAAAATATTGAATGATATAGGTAATATTCTCTTTATCTGCTAGATTTTTCCATAACTTCCACTTTCTGGGTTAAAAATATTCCTGAGGACCGAGAAAACTTTTAGATATAATTCTAATCTTGGATTATCTGAACCTATTTAGCTGTCCATCTGTAAAATGGAAGTGATATTTATGTGTGAAGATAGGCCACAAGTTTTTTCTAGTTGTACAATCAAGTATGTTTTGCAGTTGGGTAGGTATCTGGTTGGGCTTCCCAGATGGCTCAGTGATAAAGAATCTACCTACTAATGCAGGAGATGCAGGTTCAATCCCTGGGTGGAGGAGATCCCTGAAGAAGGGAATGGCTACCCACTCCAGTATTCTTGCCTGAAGAATTCTATGGACAGAGGAGCTTGGCAGGCTACAGTCCATGGGATCACAGAGTCAGACACAACTGAGCAACTAACACTACTATGCCCATTAAATCTCTTATCATCTATGATTCTCTCTAGTTGCACTTTGTTGAAAAATATGTCTTGAGGCTTTGGATCCCAGTCCTCTTTCCTTAATTGTCTCTCCTTCAGTCTTGCCCAGTAAATGGCATTATGATTTACTTAACTGTTCAAAAAACTCAGGCATCCTACTCCCTTTTTTTCATCCCCATAGTCCTATTGGTCCTACCTCTGAAAAACTTCTCAGAATGACCTGCTCCTCTCCTCCTCTCTTCTTGCGGGTCCCAGTCCCCTCAGTCACTTTCTATATGACCTTTGTCTTTCCACTCTTGCACCTCTGTATTCCATTCTCTACATTGCATGCAAAGATTAGATTTATAGAATAAATTGGATTAAGTCACACCCTTCCATAAATCTATTTGGAGGCCTCCCACTGCTCTTGGTTAAAATGCAGGGCTGGCATCACCCCTGCCCTCCCTAGTGACATTCTGCTGCAACCCAGCTACCTTATCTTTCAAGGTCTTCACTCCTAAGAGTCATTACACTGTTTTGCAGGTTAAATGCTCTCCCCGAGGTTTACACAGGAGTCCAAGTGGCTCAGTGGTAAAAGAATGCACCTGCCAATGCAGGAGATGCAGGAGACACTGGTTCAATCCCTGGGAGGAGGAAATGGCAACCTATTCCACTATTCTTGCCTGGAAAATTCCATGGATAGAGGAGCCAGGCAGGGTCGCAAAGAGTTGGACACAGCCAAGTACCTGAGCACTTTCGCATAAGGTTTACACAGAGCTGGCTCCCTCGTCTTCTAAGGCAACATTTTGCACTTTCCCATATCTCTTAGAAAAAGATCCTTTTTGTAAGGTCCACAGAAGAAAACTGAAGGGGATTTGGAGCCATTCATATGGAACTTGATTAAAACTTTCATTGTATGTTTTTATATTACATAACCATATAAGAGAAAATAATTGCATTTTAAAGAAAATCAATATCAAACTTGTGTAAAACTCTCAAATGTTTTCAAAGTTTTTAATGAGAAATGTTGAGGTTTTAAACTTGAAATGGCCACATACTATTCCTTATCAAGACTTTAGAATAAAGACCTCTTCAGATTCTTGATCTTATCATTGAAAAACTTTAAAATATAATTTTCAGTCATTCAAAAAAATGTAACAGTTGGAGTTATATATATAAAATTCTTCCCTTTCTTTCATTGACAAGTGTAGTCTTGGAATTTCTTGTGAATGGATTTTGAATCGAGCTAAGCTTTTTGAAAATCAAGTATTTTTAAATTACACCTCCAATTTTCAAAATACACGTGTTGCTAAGCAGTCATCCTGTAGATGCCTTGGTCACCACCTAAAAGTCAAATAGCAAGAAATACCTGGTAGGAGGACAGAAATTCAAATCTGCACCAGCAGCTCTATTCAGCTTCTTTGTCCTCAACTCTGGTTGCATTTTGGGCCACACCAGTACTCCTTGGGCACTTGGCACAGTAATCCTCAGGTTCCTGGTCCTTGATGCTCCCTGCCTTGTGGGACTAAAGCCGGGGTCTCGGGTCTAGAGCACCTTTTGGACCGTGCTCAGCACATCCCATGGAGCAGTGAGTTGTGCTCATTTATCTGCTTATCTGCTCACCTCTGTGCCAACCGAGGGGCACAGATCTGACCCAGATTGCTCAGGTTGCCCTTCAAGGAGCCTTGGAAGAGGCTGCTCACAGGAGCTATGGGGTGTAGGACTGAGAGGACCTATTTCCTGGCACCTCCATAGCCCAGAGTGAAGGCCCCTGGATGGCTCTGCGGTCTCAGTTCCAATGTCACCCCTCAGAGAGCCACACTGAGTCCCTGTCTTCCTTCCCCAACCCCTCATATTATATTCAGTCACATTTCCATGCCTATTGCTTTCACAGCTGATGTTTTGATTCTTTTACTGATTAGTGGTCTCAGCTAGACTGTAAACTTAGTGAGACCAGGGACCTTGATATTTTAAACACTGTTCTGTCTGCATCAACCTGTCTAGTACCCAACCCACATCGGACACTTACTAAATATTTGATGGATAAGTAAAAAGTGACCATATTTTTGTGGAGTTTTATATTATAAATGTATTTTGTTTGTAGGATATTCACATCTGAAAACACATATCTCTAAGAGGTAATGCGGGGCTTGTGGATGTGACTGGTGATAGAAGCAAGGTCCGATGCTGTAAAGAGCAATATTGCATAGGAACCTGGAATGTCAGGTTCATGAATCAAGGCAAATTGGAAGTGGTCAAACAGGAGATGGCAAGAGTGAACGTTGACATTCTAGTAATCATCGAACTAAAATGGACTGGAATGGGTGAATTTAACTCAGATGACCATTATATCTACTAAGGCAGGCAGGAATCCCTTAGAAGAAATGGAGTAGCCATCATGGTCAACAAAAGAGTCCGAAACGCAGTACTTGGATGCAATCTCAAAAACGACAAAATGATCTCTGTTCGTTTCCAAGGCAAACCGTTCAATATCATGGTAATCCAATTCTATGCCCCAACCAGTAACGCTGAAGAAGCTGAAATTGATAGGTTCTATGAAGATCTACAAGACCTTTTAGAACTAACACCCAAAAAAGATATCCTTTTCATTATAGAGAACTGGAATGCAAAAGTAGGAAGTCAAGAAACACCTGGAGTAACAGGCAAACTTGGCCTTGGAATATGGAATGAAACAGGGCAAAGACTAAGAGTTTTGCCAAGAAAACGCACTGGTCATAGCAAATACCCTTTTTCAACAACACAAGAGAAGACTCTACACATGGACATCACCAGATTGTCAATATGGAAATCAGATTGATTATATTCTTTGCAGCCAAAGATGGAGAAGCTCTATACAGTCAACAAAAACAAGACCAGGAGCTGACTGTGGCTCAGATCATGAATTCCTTATTACCAAATTCAGACTTAAATTGAAGAAAGTAGGGAAAACCACTAGACCATTCAGGTATGACCTAAATCAAATCCCTTATGATTATACAATGGAAGTGAGAAATAGATTTAAGGGACTAGATCTGATAAAGTGCCTGATGAACTATGGACTGAGGTTCGTGACATTTTACAGGAGACAGGGATCAAGACCATCCCCATGGAAAAGAAATGCAAAAAAGCAAAATGGCTGTCTGAAGAGGTCTTACAATAGCTGTGAAAAGAAGAGAAGCCAAAAGCAAAGGAGAAAAGGAAAGATATAAAATAATCATGATGGTGTGATCACTCACCTAGAGTCAGACATCCTGGAATGTGACGTCAAGTGGGCCTTAAGAAAGCATCACTAAGANCCAAATTCAGACTTAAATTGAAGAAAGTAGGGAAAACCACTAGACCATTCAGGTATAATCTAAATCAAATACCTTATGATTATACAGTTACTGAATTAGACCATTATTATTTTAAAATTCCTATCTGGAATGTGGGTGTAGCAATAGCTATGTAGGGCCAGCCATATTGCCTTAGCTCCATACACCAAAGGCTTCTTAATGAATTATCTGCTACTTTCTTTTGGAGGGCTTTTTCTAACCCTGGAAAAACTCAGCCTATGCAAAAGGCAAGGCAGAAATGCCCCAGAAAATTTATGCTGCTGGAGTAGCCCTCCATCTTGGACAGTTGGGGGAGTTTATGGAAAGTTATTCTTTCTCTACTCTCGTTTGGGATAATCCCAAGATGTGTTCCATATTGTTTTCTAGAGATCCAAGGTAGAATTAAGTCACATTTGTTCACAATGCTAACAAGGTGTCCAGATGATATTGACCTAACTCCTTATTCTGTTTCGTTCTCAATTGCCTTACCAATGTTTCTTGGGATCACCTTCCAAGTAAATTACATGCACTTACTTCCTTGTCGCTGGATCTACTTCTGAGAGAACACAGTTTAAAGTGGTGGGGAAATAAAAACTATAAAAAGATGCTTTTGACCTCAATATAGTAAAAATAGAGTTTTATAATAAATATGCAAAAACAATGTTATAAATATGAAAGTTCTAAATCAAAGGACTTTCACGTCCTCTCTATATTTCATACTCTTTTCTTTCTCTCAAATAACAGCAGTAATAGCAAAAACTAAAGTTTGTAGAATTTTTTAAATTAGACAACAATGAAGTTATTATATGCTAGGCCATTTTTTAAACATTTGACACATAAAATTCCCTTAATTCTCATAACGTCCTTGTAGTGTTCCATCAAGTAGATGTATTGTAATGATTGGGATACCATCATTCTAATTTTAAAGAAGTAAAGTTACAAAGTGAACTACATCAGAAAAAGAGAAGCAAATGTCATATATTGATGCATATATACAGAATCTAGAAAATGGTATAAATGATCTTATTTTCAAAACAGAAATAGACAAAACATATAGACATAGAGAACAAATGTATGGACACAAATTGGGGCAGGGGGTAAGATAAACTTGGAGACTGGGATTTACATATATACAGTATTAATACTATATATAAAATAGATAACAAATGAAAACATACTGTATGGCACAGGGAACTCTACTTAAGTAATGTTCTGTGGTGACCTATGTTCTGTGGTGATCTAGTGAAAGTTGCTCAGTTGTGTCCAGCACTTTGCAAACCCATGGACTACACAGTCCATGGAATTCTCCAAGCCAGAACACTGGAATAGGTAGCCTTTCCCTTCTCCAGGGGATCTTCCCAACCCAGAGATTAAACCCAAGTCTCCTGCATTGCAGGCAGATTCTTTACCAGCTGAGCCACAAGAGAAGCCCGTGGTGACCTAAACAGGAAGGAAATACAACAAAGAGGGGATATATGTATGTGCATAGCTGATTAACTTTGCTGTACAACAAGAAACTAATACAATACTATAAAGCAACTATACTCCAATAAAAATTAATTAAAAAAGAAAGTAAAATGAGAAGTTGAATTTCTTGCCCAGATCATAATACTAAAATGTCAGAATAACTCAAGCAGTGAGATTCCAAAATGCATGCTCATAAACACCATGCTATGAAACCTCTGTGCAACCAACCGTGTCTGTAACCATCCCCTCAATAATCTTGTCAACCATGACTCCAACATTATTGTCCTATTCATACCTGTTTATAACCTTAAGAAATACCAACCATCTGTCCCCTTGGATTCTCTTCTTAGATGAGAGCAAAGCCAAAGCCAAAGCACTTCAAATCGGATATATTAGAAATCAAACAAATGATTTTCCCCTCCAAATCTAATTCTCTTCTACATACCAAATTTTAGTTAGTATTTCCAACATTTAACCAGTGTAAGCACAAAAATATTGAGGATATTACCTTCTATTTCTATTATATGAGCTTTAATCATGAATTAACGTTGATTTGTTTTTAGATGTTTTTCTACATCTAATGCAATGATCATGTGGTTCTCTTCTTTATTCTATTAAAATGGTGAATCACCTTGACTGATTTTTTTTTTTAATGCAATGTAGTTGATGTACAACATTATATTAGTTTCAGGTGTACTATCTAGTGATTTGACATTTGCATACATTAAGAAATGATCACCACAATAAATCCAGAAAACATCTGTTCCCATGAAAAATTATTACAATGTTATTGGCCATATTCCTTATGCTGTATATTACCTCCCTTGGCTTATTTATTTATAACTGGAAGTTTGTACCTCTTAGTTTCCTTGATCTGTTTCACCCCACCTCTCACCTCTCTCCTCCCATGGCAATTACCTATTTGTTCTTTTTATCCATGAGTTTCTTTCCATTTTACTTTGCTTGTTTGTGTGGTTTTTCAAGATTCAACATGTAAGTGATATCACTTATTTCTCTTTCCCTGTCTGATTTATTTCATTCAGCATAATACCTTCTAGGTCTATTCATGGTATTGCAAATGACAAAATTTCTATGTTTTGGCTGTTGCAAATAATACTGCTATGAACATGGAGTGCATTTTTTTCAAGTAATGTTTTTGTTTTCTGTGTGTGTGTGTGTGTGTGTGTGTGTTTGCTCAGTCACTTAGTCATGTTTGACTCTTTGTGACCCATGGACTATAGCTTACTAGGCTCCTCTGTCCATAGGATTCTCCAGGCAAGAATACTGGAGTGTGTAGCCATTCTCTTCTCCAGGGGATCTTCCCCACCCAGGGATGGAACCCATATCTCTTATGTCTCCTGCATTGGCAGGTAGATTCTTTACCACTAGTGCCACTTGTTTTCTTGATTTGCACTTATTTAGCTACGTGTGCAGAGCTGATCTCTTTTTCACCTTGTAGCCAACAGCTTTCAACCAGGGGCTAATTATCTTTAGCTAATGTTAATAGAAACATTTAATATATGGATCTTGCTTTTTTGGCATTATGCCCTGTTTAACAGTACACCCCACAATGGGCAGTTTCCATTCCTGCTCACACCCCAGGCTTGGGGTGGACAGGCAACCTGAAGTTATGTTCTCTGATAGAAAAACCACCAGCATATGGATCTCAGCTTCCCCATCCTTAAAATTAGCTGGAAGGTTGAAGTGACGTCTAAGAACTGTTTTAATGTTGTTGTCTATCCATAAATGGCCCTGGCACTCCACTCAGCAAACATCTCTTAATCACTTAACTTGGACCAAGTTATATTTGAAACTCTGAAATAAAAAAATAAAAGGACTTATTGATAGCTGTGATAGATTGTGTTACTAATGAGCAAATAATAATAAAAATAATAAAAGTGGACCCACTTTCCCCTTCCACCACTCTGTATAAGGCGGATACCTCCCTGACCTGTTCATATTCATATCCCATTCAGGAGGAGGTCACCGAGGGGATGTGATCACTAGTTAATCTATGAGCAGGATCCAGGCAGTCAGAGGCCCCTCACCCTCCTGTTTCATTCCTGAAATGTGCTTTCTACCCATTGTTCCCACAGGGGGAACCATTTTCAAGGATGCAGTCTTGTGGGAGCAATCTGGTGTTGAGAGACCCCTTGGATGGTCCATGTGACTGAACCCAGTGAAGGCCTTTATGTAAACTCTTAAGATGCTGATGGGCAGGTATGGAGACTGACTCATCTTGCAGCCACCTATAACAAGCCTCCCATGTAAGTTCCCCCGCTTATTAGCCCTGACACCCGCTGATCTGGAGTGGTCTGCCTCTTCCCTCGGTCTCTTCTTGTTCTCCAGGTACAGGGGCCACTTTGTGAACCCACATCAGTGGAATGTGAACTGACCTAAAGTACACAGGCTTCAGGTATCATCCATTATATCCAAAGAGAACCACTGCCCTCTAGCTGGACCCCAGAATAAGACAGCATGGAGCATTTCTGACTCAGTCAGATGACCCAGGTGAGTCCAGCCAAGCCACAGTCAACTCTCAGACCTAAGAAAGAGAAATAAATATTTACTGTTGTAAAGCATGAGGTTTTGTGTTTGTTTCTGGCTGCAGCAGAAACTGGCTAATACAGTAGTTTATGATCTAGTAGGGAGAAATATCACCTTCCCATAAATGATTTTAACCTAATATGAAAAGATTTTTTTTTATATTTAAGCTTTTAAAGATCTTAATCTGGACTGGTTTACTACATTAGTTAATTTAATTCCTCTGATTATACTATTATGCTTTTCTTCTACTTGATAACTGAAGAACTGGAAACTCAAAAAAGATGCATTTCTTGCCTCAAATTCTCCACTTAGAGTGGGAGGAGCTTTGTTTCAAATCTGGGACCTCTGAGTTTTGAATTCAAACTCTAGGTTCCTATTATATATTATCTTTCTGCCTCTGGCATAAACATTTTAGCTGTTATATATTCAATTAGGTTTATACATGCAGGCTCTTAGAGAAACTAACAATGGCTGATTTGGGTCAAAAGAAATTTATTTTAAAGAGACTTGAATAGCTCAATGAAGCAGTGAACAGACTGAACTGTCAAGCCCAGAGCAGCCTGAGTCAGTGCTCTGAATCGCCTCCAGAACCATGCTTTTGCTGCCATGCTCCAGATGCAGCAGCTTGGGCCTGGTGGACGCTGCTGGCCTGACATCTCTGGACTCCCAACTCTGCTTCCTGAGCTCTGGGAGACTGCCAGTCTTCACTTGAGTTTTCCTCTCTGTTTTGAGGCCAGAATATCCTGGCTGTAAACTGGGCCCGCCTCATTTACTTTTCCTCTCTCAGTTATCATGCTCCTACCTTGCCTGGAATCCAAAAGCTGAAGGTTTTTTGTTTTATTTAGTCTGTTTTTCAGTTGTTTCACATAGTCCCTGTTACTCCTTCTGGGCCCCAAACTGAATGTAATTATAATTGTGCAAATAATCTGTGTTATTATCTTTAACAACAATGATGAAAAGTGTGTGTTTTAAAAGGATATTGTTGCTGTTTCTCCAAAGCTATAATTAAATTGATATGCTTCTGGATGGTGTTTTAGATTTGTGAAAATCCATTGTATGCAGCAGTGAAAAAATTATATTTGATGACTATGCCCAAAAGCAATGTGTGTAAGAATTTTGTAACATTTTTATTATCTAGGCATAGACCTTCACCATCACCCTTAACAGTTGCAGGATGGGGAAATTTCACAGTTGGCTTTATTTGACAGATGCTTCTAGGGATGCTTGGTATATGCAAATAAGTCTCTGTGTATATTACATAAAATAGAAAGAATAGCTGTATGACTTCTGTCTTTCTCTCAACCAGTAAAATAGAGTTTTTGAAAAAATACATAATTTATAGCCTTAATTTCTTTATTTTAAAACTTTTTATTGAAATATAGTTGATTTGCAGTGTTCTATTACTTTCAGGTATATAGTGAAATTATTCAGGTATATATTCATTCTTTTTTAGATTCTTTTCCATTATAGGTTAAGATAACTAGTCCAGTTCCTAGTGCTATATAGTAGGTCCTTGTTAGTTAACTATTTTATATATAATAGTGTGTATATTTTAATCCCCAACTCCTAACTTATTCCTCCCCTCCCTTCCCCATAAGTTTTTTTCTATGTCTATGAGTCTGTTTTGTAAATAAGTTCATTTATATTATTTTTTTTTAGATTCTACATTTAAGTGATATCGTTTGTCTTTCTCTGTCTGACTTACTTGATTTATTATGATAATCTCTAATCCATTCACGACTTTATTTCACTTTTTCTTACTAGCTTCAATTCTTAAGTTTAGTTAAGATATTACTTATAGATTGTGTCTCTAGCCTCATTATATGTCTACCAAGAGCAGACAACCTTGATTACTCCATTCACTGCATCTTTAAAATTATTTTTATCATTGTCTGATGAATCAGAGATTATCACCGAATATTTTAGCTCAGTATGAAGGTTAAGAATTTCCCTTAGTAAAATAATCATAACATAGTGTTGGAATAAACTTTATTCAATTTAATAATGTTAAAAATTTAAGAACTTTTGACTAAAAGCTGCAATCTAGAAAGAAAGTTATGTAGGGAGTAAACAGTGAGGAGACCTGTGATGGGCTTATGTAATTTCTGCTACTTTGGATTCTCAGTGACAGCATCTTAGCGTCCTAGAATACTTTTACAACAGAGTAGACAGTATAGAAAGAATGAAAGAAATTCGTTCAGTCATGCCTGACTCTTTGCAACTCCATGGATTATACAGTCCCATGGAATTCTCCAGGCCAGAATACTTGAGTGGGTAGCCTTTCCCTTCTCCAGGGGATCTTCCCAACCCAAGGATCAAACCCATGTCTTCTGCATTGCAGGTGGATTCTTTCCCAGATGAGCCACCAGGGAAGCCCAAGAATACTGGAGTGGGCAGCCTATCTCTTCTCCAGCAGATCTTCTCAACCCAGGAACAGAATCGGGGTCTCCTGCATTGCAGGAAGATTCTTTATGAACTGAGCTATCAGGGAAGCCCATAGAAAGATTGTATTACTTCAAATTTTACAGAAAATTGGGGGATCATTTAGAGTTTCATCACACAGATGTTTGCCCCCTGATTATCTACACCATTTTTCCAGAGAAGGGATGCTTTGAGGGGCTTATGAAGTTATGCTTAACAAAGAACTGATGTCTTGAGATGATCCTAAAGGATATACTTTCAGTATTTCCCACTCTTGGAAGAAGGGAAGTTGGACTCTTTGGTCTACAAGTAACAGAAACAATGGCTACTCAGAGGAAATTGCATATGATGGGACAAGCACATTGATTCTCATGGAATCAACAGTAGCCATGAATCCAGTGCACATTTCCACTTATAATGGCAACCCACTCCAGTATTCTTGCCCAGAAAATCCCATGGACAGAGTAGCCTCACAGGCTACAGTTTATGAGGTCGCAAAGAGCCTGACACAATTTAGCAACTAAGTTCAGCTATCATATGTGTTCTCATATGTCCGCTGACTGGTTTCCCCTGTTTTCAGCCTATGAAGAGGAAGGCAGCATTCCATAACTGAACTCACATGATACAAGTCACCCAAAGGCAAGGACAGATGGGTAGTCCCAAGTCTTAATTCCCAGAAGAGAGAATGTGAGTCGCCATCTTGGTCAGGAGTTCACTTGTGGTCCCATGGGGATTACATTACTGTGAAGAGCTCATCCTCTCAGATTCTTATCTGTGGAGGGAGTAGTTCCTGAAGGAAAGATCATTGTGAAGAAAATGTCTCTGTGCCTATGAATTGAAATGTATTAATGGAAAGGGAAGAGGAAGGTTATATTATCAGTTTGAAAAGTTAATGTCATGAGGATGCTGTGCAGTAAAAATAAATAATCTGTTAAATTTGATTTGAGGCTAAGAATCTGACAGTTCTATAAAGTCCTCAGACTGGACTGTATTATCCAGTCAGCTAAGGTCTTCTCATTTCTCATCCTTCAGTTACTGAAATCAGAGGGCTTCTCTGCTGATGAAATGTGGTTTGGCAGTAGCTGATCTGTTTATTATTACTGTTGTTTTTGTTTAATTGCTAAGTCATGTCCAACTCTTTTGCAACCCCATGGATTGTGGCCTGCCAAGCTCCTCTGTCCATGGGATTTCCCAAGAATACTGGAGTGGGTGGGTTGCCATTTCCTTCTCCAGGGAATCTGTATGTGATACACTGGAGTTTCTCAATCTTGAGTTGAAATTGTCTGGCATTAAGCTTGTCTGGTTTTATGCTAAGATATCTTGCCTCTAGTGACATTGATAATCAGCATACTCCATACCAATCCTTTTTTTCTTGAACTTCTTGTACCTGTGAGCTGTTGTTAGAGAAAGTGAAGGCCAACCAATTCCTTGATAAAACAGTACAGGTTTGACAAGTGGGTAAAGGAACAGTTACCTCATGATGTAGTATCAGTGGAGTTTCCTAAACCCTTTCCCTCTCAGACCAGCTTCAATTTTTTTTTTCTTTTGGTTGTCTACATGAGATAGGCTTTCTGGAATTCAAATGAAAGCTTTCATCTTTACCCAACAAATACTACAGCAGGTAATACTTCACCAACAGTTTTACACTTTCATGCTGGAGAATAGAATGGCCACCCACTCCAGTATTCTTGCCTGGAGAGTTCCATGGACAGAGAAGCCTGGCAGGCTACAATCCAGGGTGGCATAGAGTCGGACATGACTGAGCAACTAACATACAAATATGCTTTCATATAAATAAAGTATCTGAGAGGAAACTTCTTTAATTGTAAGGAAGAGTTACCACTAAGAAAATCTTAATAGAAGTCACCAGCATTGAACGTCCACAAATAGCTACCACCTCTTCTACCCACCTGTTTGCATCTGGGCGCCTATACTCAGCTCTCACTGCTCTTGATGGTCTTAACAGTTTATTCTCCCATGTAACGTCAGTTTTCACCTGCTCTTGCTTAATCAGGAAGATTCCTTTGATATATCTACCTTCTTTTTTTGCTAATTATTAAATTCTCTCTCTGTTGGATAGCTCCTATCAACACACATACATACTCTCATTTCTCCCAGTTTAAAACCAAAACAAAATAAAGCAATTGCTCTCATTTTAACTCTAGCTAACCTCTCATTACTCTGCGTATGTTTTTGTCAAAACTTGACGTCACCTATTTTCACACAANAATTCTCTCTCTGTTGGATAGCTCCTATCAACACACATACATACTCTCATTTCTCCCAGTTTAAAACCAAAACAAAATAAAGCAATTGCTCTCATTTTAACTCTAGCTAACCTCTCATTACTCTGCGTATGTTTTTGTCAAAACTTGACGTTACCTATTTTCACACAAGTTTTCCTCTTTTCATCATTTAATCTCCTCTTTTTCTTCAGCAGATACAATGATTAAAAATAACAAAGAAAATACTGTCAGCACAAAAACTTTTTAATCTAATTGAACACTTCACACCGGAAAACATTTTTACATAAACATTAGCATTTTGTTTTCTATAAAGCACTATGTTTCCACTTAATGATAAAACTTGATATGATTTTGAAAAAAAAAAAAAAGAAAAACACCAGAGAGATGGTCCTCAAAAGCAAAAATTTAAATTGCTTTAATTCCCCTGACCACTCTATAACATATTTGTGGTATCATCTAAATCTTGATTGAAAGTTCTTACTAATTTATTAGGGCTTCCCCAGTGCTCAGCAGTAAAGAATCCACCTACAGTGAAGGAGACGCAGAAGACACGGGTTGGATCCCTGGATCAGGAGGGATGGTCTTAACAGTTTATTCTTCCCTGGAGAAGGAAATGGCAACCCACTTCAGTATTCTTGCCTGGGAGATCTCATGGACAGAGGAGACTGGAATGATACAAAAAGTCAGTTGCAAAGAGTCGAATATGACTGAAGCAACCGAGCATTCCCACATATACTAATGTATTTCATTAAAAAGAAGAATAAAACAAAATTGAAAACCAGTATTTTTGTATTGCCTTACTGAGTTTAAATGTCCAAAAGAGATTTGTTAAGTCAAATTTTATAAATTTCTTTATTCCACATGGAATGGATAAGGATTTTTTCCCTTATTCAATTTTTTTTTTTAGTTTCAAGTCTACATTGTAGTAGTTTCATTTTATTTAAATCTTTTCTTAGCTAAAATATAAGATTCAGTTCAGTTCAGTCACTCAGTCATGTCTGACTCTTTGCGACCCCATGAATCGCAGCACGCTAGGCCNGGTATTCCCATCTCTTGAAGAATTTTCCACAGTTTGTTGTGATCCACAGTCAAAGGCTTTGGCATAGTCAGTAACACAGAAGTAGATATTTTTCTGGAACTCTCTTATTTTTTTTTGTTGATCCAGTGGATGTTGACAATCTGATCTCTGGTTCCTCTGCCTTTTCTAAATCCAGTTTCAACATCTGGAAGTTTATAGTTCATGTACTGTCAAAGCCTGGCTTGGAAAATTTTGAGCATTACTTCATTAGCATGTGACATGAATGCAATTGTTCAGTAGTCTGATCATTCTTTGGCAGTGTGTTTCTTTGGGATTGGAATGAAAACTGACCTTTTCCAGTCCTGTGGTCACTGCTGAGTTTTCCAAATTTGCNAAGCCTGGCTTGGAAAATTTTGAGCATTACTTCATTAGCATGTGACATGAATGCAATTGTTCAGTAGTCTGATCATTCTTTGGCAGTGTGTTTCTTTGGGATTGGAATGAAAACTGACCTTTTCCAGTCCTGTGGTCACTGCTGAGTTTTCCAAATTTGCCGGCATATTGAGTGCAGCACTTTAACAGCATTATCTTTTAGGATTTGAAATAGCTCAACCAGAATTCCATCACTTCCACTAACTTTGTTCATAGAGATGTTTCCTAAGCCCTACTTGACTTTGCATTCCAGGATGTGTGGCTCTGGGTTAATGATCACATCATCGTGTTTATCTGGATCATGAAGATCTTTTTTTGTACAGTTCTTCTGTGTGTTCTTGCCACCTCTTCTTAAAATCTTCTGCTTCTGTTAGATCCATACCATTTCTGTCCTTTATTGAGCCCATCTTTGCATGAAATGTTCCCTTGGTATCTAATTTTCTTGAAGAGACCTCTAGTCTTTCCCATTCTATTGTTTTCCCCCATTTCTTTGCATTGATCGCTGAGGAAGGGTTTCTTATCTCTTCTTGCTATTCTTTGGAACTCTGCATTCAAATGGGTATATCATTCCTTTTTTTTCCCTTTACTTTTTGCTTCATAGCTATTCCTCCTCAGACAGCCATTTTGCCTTTTTGCATTTCTCTTCTTGAGGATAGTCTTGATCACTGCCTCCTGTACAATGTCTCGAACCTCCGTCCATAGTTCTTCAGGCACTCTTTCTATCAGATCTAATCCCTTGAATCTATTTGTCACTTCCACTGTATAATCGTAAGTAATTTGATTTAGGTCATACCTGAATGATCTAATGGTTTATTCTACTTTCTTCAGTTTAAATCTGAATTTGGCAATAAGGAGTCCATGATCTGAGCCACAGTCAGCCCCCAGTCTTGTTTTTGCTGACTGTATAAGTCTCTTTGGCTACAAAGAATATAATTAATCTGATTTTCGTATTGACCATCTGGTGATGTCCATGTGTAGTCTTCTCTTGTGTTTTGGAAGAGGGTGTTTGCTATGACCAGTGTACTCTCTTGGCAAAGAGAATGCACTTTTATATTACTCTCTTCATATTTCTTTCTTTAAAAAATTTTTTATTGAAGTACAGTAGCTTTACAATGCTGTGATAACTTCTACGGTACAGCAAAGTGAATAAGCTATACATATATCCCCTCTCTTTTGGATTTCTTTCCCAGTAAGTTCACTATAGTGCATTGAGTAGAGTTCCCTGCGCTCTATGGTAGATTCTCACTAGTTATCTGTTTTATACATAGTGACTCTTTATATTTTTTGCTGCTGCTGCTGCTAAGTTGCTTCAGTCGTGTCTGACTCTGTGCGACCCCAGAGACAGCAGCCCACCAGGCTCCCCTGTCCCTGGGATTCTCCAGGCAAGAACACTGGAGTGGGTTGCCATTTCCTTCTCCAATGCATGAAAGTGAAAAGTGAAAGTGAAGTCGCTCAGTCATGTCCAACTGTTCACGACCCCACGGACTGCAGCCTACCAGGCTCCGCCGTCTATGCGATTTCCCAGGCAAGAGTACTGGAGTGGGATGCCATTGCCTTCTCCATCGTATTTCTTACCTCCCACTAAACAGTGACTTTAATATCCACAATGGTTATGAGATGTTGAATCAAAGTTCCTTACTCAATATAATGCCAGTGACCCTAACTTTCATTTCCTCACATTGCTCTTATTACTCTCATATCCTGGATTTTGCCATTACCAACCAAGCTACACCCTACAGATTGCTGACTTGTTTTTATCTGCTACTTAGCTCACATTTCTTCACAGTCACTAAATCTTACCCTTACCTTTTTCATGAATAAGCATTCTCTCCCTCCATCTTCACCCACTTTGCATAACTTGGTACAGTAGAAAGAGTAAGAGGCAGAAGGCCTGTCTTAGTCTTCTGCCACTGCGTGGTACCTGCATGACCTTAGCTGACTTCCGAGTTCTTTGGGTTGCAGCTTCTTTTTTTGTACAATGGAAACAAAGTAAAAACCTATTTCACAAGATGAAGTGAATTCTCAAAGGACTGAGTTGAAGATTATTGAACATATAAATCTTCTTGAGGTTATTGTTTGCTGTTATAAGAACAAAAGAAACATTTATAACAAAATAGCATAATGAGTAGTCATCTAGCATGCCCAGTCATATTGTAACCATAAAATGATGACATCTTTGTAGGTGTGTGTTGGGAAAGGTCATCGAGAAGGTAAGACCATAAAATAGATAGCTAGTGGGAACCTGCTATATAGGACAGGGAGTTCAGCTCAGTACTGTGGCGACCTAGAGGGGTGGGATGGGAGGCATGCAAGAGAGGTTCAAGACTGAGAGGATATATGTATACATATAGCTGATTCACTTTGTTGTACTAACTAACACAGAAACTAACACAACATCATAAAGCAATTGTCCTCCAATTTAAAAAAAAGATGTGACCATTGGTTTGACCTGTGAGCTGAACCTGGTATCAGAAGACTGCTCACTCCCCAGACTGCCCTTGGAATATGTGCTCCATCTACCTTCCCCTCCCTAGAAGTTACCCAAAGATACAGTTTTGACACAGTACTGTGATATTTCAACCATCCAAACTGTGTATATGATTGAACCCTTAAAGCCTCGATATATATTTGTAAGATTTTGTGGGGGCATGGAAATTTACTTGTCTTGAGGATGCTGAAGACAAGCTGCAAAAATAAGTTCCCTTGCTTGTAAAACTTGTCAGCTACCAATGTGGAGTGATTTGCCTCTTTCTTTGGTCTCTCTCTGCTCCCCATGTATGGGGGAAGATTTCAGATGGTGTCCAGGAAACATCTAAGAAGGCTACAATCAATAGCTTATGGAAGATTTAGGAAGTCTGACCAATGTGGGTCTGACCAGGGTCTACTATACAGTCTTTGGTGAGTATTAATTGAGCTATTATTTGTAATACATTTGAACACATGGGTTTGTATACTTCTTTGACTTTCTGTGATACCATTTCTCAGCAACTTCTGTTTTATCTTCTTTTGGATCTAGGTAATATACAACAGAGGATGAGATGGCTGGATGGCATCACAGACTCGATGGATGTGTGTTTGAGTGATGGACAGGGAGGCCTGGCATGCTCCTATTCATGGGGTTGCAAAGAGTCGGACATGACTGAGGGACTGAATTGAACAGAACTGAATATAATGTTGCTGAAAAAGTCATTTAATGGTGAAGATTTATTACATTGAAGATTCATGGTATTTCAACTGGGCTTTCATCACTATGTTTTTTCTCTTGCTTGTTTCATAGATCACTTCTTGAGCTGTCACCCTTCTCTCCCCAGGCTCCCATGCCCTCCCTCTTGATTCAGGCCAACTCATCTCATGAAGTGGATTTATGCCTTTTAACTGAAGTTAGTAGCTTTGAGGCCTTATTTATTGCTATTATTACTTATTTTGGCTGTGCTGGGTCTTTGTTGTGGTGCACGTGCTTCTCTAGTTGTGCCACATAGGGCCTAGCTGCCCATGTGGGATCTTAGCTCCCTGACCAGGATAGGGGATTCTTAACCACTAGATGCCCAGGGAAGTCCCTGAGGCCTTTATTTTTAATTAATGGAGTGTTATTACTACTGCTTCCAAGGTGAATCACAGAGGCAAATTTGAATCCTTTGCCCTTTAATTATTTGTACATCCAATTACTTACCAAATCCCATTTTATCTCATATTTTCCTCTTCATTAAAATTTCTGGGGTGCTGTTGCCCTGGGTCAGGTTCTCATAGCCTCAATCTGAGTGTCCTCAGAAAGTTCTAGCTCTTTCTTATTCAGTTTGTCCTGCATATTTTTCTCAACCTAGGCTTTCCACCAGAGCCAGGCCACTTGGCAACACATGCTACCCTGGGCCGAAATATTATTAATAAATACACCACTGAGCCTCCATTATTGCATGAAACTATGGAAAAATCGCCAAAGTTTTCACAAAACATTAAACCCATTGTGTAAATCTTTCTGAGAAAACAGCTTGCCTTGATTAGAGGAGAGAAGGCATATTCCCAAGGAATGAGATGCCTGGGTTAATTAATTCAAATTTATATATTGAATGTGAAAATCATGTGATAAGTAAAGGAAGAAGGAATTTGGATATAAAATTTAATTTTCAGATTCTGAATACTTGATTTAAGATGGTTTGATTTGATGCTTAAANAACTGTTGCTTCCTGACCTGCATACAGGTTTCTCAAGAGGCAGGTCAGGTGGTCTGGCATTCCCATCTCTTGAAGAACTTTCCACAGTTCATTGTGATTCACACAGTCAAAGGCTTTGGCATAGTCAATAAAGCAGAAATAGATGTTTTTCTGGAACTCTCTTGCATTTCCCATGATCCAAAATATAGGGTAATTGCATCTAAATGAAAATGGGGAATTTTCTTTGAAATTATAAGAAAAACTTTAGGTTGCAAGGCAGATCTGTGCCTTTCCAAATGTTAGACCTGGGATCCAGTCATTCAAGCATTCCAAAGATGTTGTTTGGTTGCTCAGTTGCGTCCAACATTTTGCGAACCTATGGACTGCAGCACGCTAGGCTTCCCTGTCCATCACCATCTCCCAAAGTTTGCTCAAACTTATGTCCATTGAATTGGTGATGCCATCCACCCATCTCATCTTCTGTCATTCCCTTATCTTCCTGCCTTCATTCCTTCACAGCTTCAGGATCTTTTTCAATGAGTTGGCTCTTCACATCCAATGATGTAGCTTGGAAAAAATGCCACTGATCTAGATGGTTGTTGTGAGGATGAAGATAATGCCGAAGAACTTTCTAACACAAAACTAAAGTATGTTTCAGCTAACTGTGCTAAAGTAGTCAAAACGCAGTTCAAAGCCAAGTAATTATTTTATCTACTTTACTTTCTAGCATAACTTAAACAATTGAGAAATACACAACTAAACCCAACCTTATGGGCTTCCCTTGTGGCTCAGATGGTAAAGAATACGCCTGCAATGCGGGAGATCTCTAAGCTCAATCCCTGGGTTGGGAAGATCCCCTGGAGGAGGGCATGGCAATCCAGTATTCTTGCCTGGAGAATCCCCATGGACAGAGGAGCCTGGCGGGCTACAGTCCACAGGGTCACATAGAGTCAGACACCACTGAGTGATTTTTTTTTTTTATTTTGATCCTGAAGGGTCCTTTGAACCCATGTATTCGAGAATGTCTCCCCGGCCCTGGTCTTTCCCACTTTAACCCTTGACCATCAGCATCCAGCTGTCCCTCAGCCTATTTCTCTGCCTCTCTCTCATCTGAGAGATGCCAGCCTGTTTCAGGCCTGGGATCATCTCTCCCTGAGCTTTGGGGGACTGTGGCCCACCAGGCTCCTCTTCCACCAGATGCTCCAGGCAAGAATACTGGAGTGGGCTGCCATGTCCTCCTCCAGGGCCCTTCCCGACCCAGGGATCGAACCTAGGTCTCCTGTGTTGCAGACGGATTCTTTACCAGCTGAGCCACCAGGGAAGACAGAGGCTAAACAGAATCACTTGAACTGTAGCTAGAGCTGAACTTAGAAATCTTCCCATCCACCGGAGCTTCTTAGCCTTTTGGTTTTTGTTTTGTTATTTTTAGGGAGTGTGGGGGGGTCTTAATGTAACTGGAGAGTCTGACCAACACTGTGGACTCTAGAGAAATGCACAAACCAGCCCGGAATTCCCATCCCTGGCATCCTAGAGCCCTGACCCTTAGCCTCCTAGCGTGCTTGCTAAACATGCGCATTCCAGGATTGCGATCTAGTAGGTGTGCCCGAGAATTTGCGTTTGGGGAAGCCCCCCGAGGCGGAGGGGAGAGACAGGGGTCCTCCCGCGGGTGCCTGGCCGCGCCCTGGGTGCGTCTGTGCCGCGCGGCCCCGTGCCAGCCCTCTGGGAGGTCGGCGGAGCCGGGTTGGCAAGAGCTCTGTCCTCCTCGTCTCCCACCGCTCGTCCCTCCTCCTCGCAGGAGGAGAACCGGCCGGAGCCCAAGGCAAACACTTAAGACTCATTAATGGGGAGCATGCAGCCGGTGGTCCCAGAGCCCGGTGGTCACCACTGAGTGACTAAGCACATGAGCACACACTAACCCAACCTCACCATAAAGGATTTACAAAAATATTTTTGAAAGCTCACAGAGGTCTATTTATATTAAACAGTTTTAAAGATAGAGACTTACTGGATAGAAGTACAATATCTAAACACAAACAGTAAGATTAATCAAGATGTTCATGAATTGTAATTCAGTAATAAAGAACTGGATTCTGGGTCACTATCACAGATGAGAAGTTGCATCTTAAAAGCTTAAAAACAGAAAGAAGGATAAATGGATGTTGCCTTTAAGTGATACTGCTCTAATGGACTTGAAGAGGTTAGTTATTTACTTGACTTGAAAAACCATTAAATCAAAGATTTGATGAAATTTTAAAAAAATGTGAATACAATCTTAGTTCTTAATGGAGGAAACAAATAAAAAAATGCGTACTTGGTCAAGAATGAACTAAATACATGGTTTATTTTACTCTTGGCATCCCAGGTGGTGCTAGTGGTAAAGAATATGCTTGTAATACAGGAGTTGCAAGACACTTGGGTTCAATCCCTAATCACCCCAGTATTCTTGCCTGGAAAATCCCATAAGCAGAGACACCTGGTGGGCTACAGTCCATGGGATCACAAAGAGTCACACATAACTCCTTGGTATATGTATGGAATTTTAGTCTCATGTTTACCCCATCATCAGTGTAAACAGTGATGTCTGGGTTCTTAACAGGGTTAACTTTAATTTTAAATCCTATTTTTCGGGTTCAGTAATATGATACCATCACAGTTGTCCCAGTTTTGAGCCACTTGGAATCACAGAAAATCTTTTGTTTTCTGAGATATTTTTACTATTTTCTTATAATAAGATGAGCAGTTTCCAGAGCATCACCACCTTATACAAAACTAGCAAACCCCTTGGCACAACTCTTGCAAATTTAAATTGTCAATTGCTTACAGTGAGTATCAACTATGATTTTAGGAAGAGGAAGTTTCTGTTTCATAATAAGTTCCTTGTATCTGCCTGTGGCTGCTCTGCCCCATCCCCCAAAAAGAAAGTGTTATCCATTCTAATTTCCTAATATCACCCATATGTCCTGTAAAGAAGGATAGCAATGGTTCTCAACAGAGGTACTGTTGCCATCACAATGTGACAGTTCTTCATTAAGCCAGAATGTCTTGTATGCATTGAGAGTTATTTCCTATCTCTGACCTGTACTCACTAAGTGCCTGGGGCTGTCTTCAGTCATTATGACAATCAGAAACCTCCTCCACACATTTCCAAGTGTCCTCTAGTGAGCAAACTACCCCTAGATGGAAACAGAAATCTCATAGGAAGAAAAACTGACTTTTGAAAATGTGTCTGTTTATTATTTACTTATGAATAAGGATTTCTAGGTTATTCACAAATTGCAACCAAAATTTTCTATAGTATTTCTGTTGAAAGTAATTCAGGCTACCATTTTGTTTTTACTCTACTATGAGCTTAATATAAACCCTAAACTTAAGTTGAATATCTTTTAAGTTCTCAGTCTGGGCAACTGAAGTGGTTACCAAAGGTAAGCTGATCGGGCACACCTAAAAGCCCAACTTTGTGACTCAGTTACATAATACCTTTCAAAGTCTCTGTTTCTGACAGGCTTTTGGAATACACAACATTTGAATTAAAAACATCCCATTGAATGAAATATGCTAAATGCTGTAAAAAGCATAACACCTTCTTTTGGGGTGACAAGAACTGCTACCAAAGAATTCCATCAATATAAGTGAGCCAGCAAGTTCTTTCTTTTAGCTTTCTTTCTCTTTCCCACCCTTTCTTCCCTCTTCTCTTCCCTCCCTCCTGTCTTTTTTCTTTTGCCCTTCCTTCCTTTCAAAACCCACTTTTCCTAAACTATGTTTCACATAACTGGAACTGAAGAACTAAGATGGGCAGAGGAGGAGGCTGAAAATACAATCAGAAAATAAAGAGGGACAAAACTGTGGCAGACAACTTCTAGGCTACAGCTGTACTCAAGGTGGCAGAGGCTGCTTGAAGACATTTAAACTGGAGAGGAGCTCTGGTTTGCACTGTGGGGTGTTAAGACCAGGGAAGGATTTGCCCCCTGAAACTAAGGAAACTTAGTGTGGAAACTTCTAACTCCGCATCTTGCTGCCTGCTGCATCCTCACCTCTGTTCTACTGCTTCACTCTTTTGAAGCACTTCCTGGTACTCAGAGCAGCAAATTTGAGTTTTCTGGGATAATTTAAAAGATCGTTTTTAAGATGGTGTGTGTCTATGGAGAGTGCTTATATGACTCATTTTTCAACTTTGAAACAAATTTCAATCATTTTTTAATATTTTCTTTTTTAGTCATCACCAGAAACTTGGAAGACATTCTTTGATGTAGGAAAACTGAGGTTATTAGAAATTTTACTCTTTTGAGTACTGTCACCTGTTTTGGAAATGAACTTCATATGTTACTGCTGTTTGAGTCACTCTGAAAACTGGCATTACAATATTATGAAAAGGCTTATGATGATAAATATGTTTGGACATCCAATAGAAGGTATAAATGTGAAATGACTTAGTTTTATCAACTATCTGAAAGCTATTCCTCCAAACAAGGGGCTTTTCTAATAAACTTGATTCCTTATCCATGGACCAGGAGGTAAAATAGCCAATTTTATATTTCAAATAATTTTGGCTAATGGCACTTTCCTGGTGGTTCAGGGTTTAAGACTTCACCTTCCAATATAGGCGTGAGGGCTCTTTCTCTGATCATGGAGCTGGGATCCCATATGCCTCTTGGCCAAAGAACCAAGGTGTGAAACAGAAACAATATTGTAACAAAAATTCAATAAAGACTTTAAAATGGTCCATATGTTTTAAAAAGCTTTAAAAAATGATTTTTGCTACAGTGTTGTCATTTGGTCACAATCTGAGGAAGAAAAGAAAATTATTGCAATAAGAAATGCTGGAGTATAAAGGTCATTGTTGCTTTTGTTTTTGTAGTTGGGTTTGGGTTGAAGCATGAAGTCCTTCACAGGGATGTAATTTTGAAGCGACCAAGATGGAGAATTAGCAGAGGAGCAGAAGATGAGTTCATGAAGATGGCTCCCTAACAACTGACCAGGGAAGCACTTATAGTTCTTGCAGTGACCTATAGACCCGGTGACAATGTAATGATAATTTATGGGTCAATAGTCCCACTCACTGTTCCATTTGAAAAGGATAAGTGAAAACTTCAGATAAGTTGGCTGCAAGATGTTTGTCACTTTAAGTTTATTCAACTTTTAAAAAAGTCTACACACAAATTTCAAATAATCTATCTGAATAAGATTTATTCTTTTTAAGGGCATTTGAATTCCTCAAACTTTACATTCAAATCACAGGTGAGCTTCACTTAAGATTGGTCTGTGGCACCATTTTACCTTATCTATCAGTGCTATCATGCCTCTCCTCCCAACTTTCCCTATGGTTTCCCTTCTCCTGGACTTCTAATCATTTCTCTAACATCATGTAGGCACTCAGACTTTGAGTAATAAACCCTGAGTATGTATATAGTGCCCTTATTTTACAACCGAAGAGGACATAAAAAACCTCTTGATGAAAGTGAAAGAGGAGAGTGAAAAAGTTGGCTTAAAGCTCAACAGTCAGAAAACAAAGATCATGGCATCTGGCCCCATCATTTCATGGGAAATAGATGGGGAATCAGTGGAAATAGTGTCAGACTTTATTTTTGGGGGGCTCCAAAACCACTGAAGATGGTGACTGCAGCCATGAAATCAAAAGACGCTTACTCCTTGGAAGAAAAGTTATGACCAACCTAGATAGCATATTCAAAAGCAGAGACATTACTTTGCCAACAAAGGTCCGTCTAGTCAAGGCTATGGTTTTTCCACTGGTCATGTATGGATGTGAGAGTTGGACTGTGAAGAAGGCTGAGCACTGAAGAATTGATGCTTTTGAACTGTGGTGTTGGAGAANTAAAAAAAAAACTTTGAAAAACCACTACTTTATTCAACACAGGAAGCATTATTCATATTCACACAAATATATTTCCCTTGTGAAATCTGATGATGATATATCATAATTTTAGCATGATAATTCAGAAAAAAAGTGCATTGCCTTAAAGCCAAAAGTCAAAATGCTTTTAAAAGCTGTAAGAGTGCAAATTGTTCAATTATATATTAGTAAAGTAAAAAGAATATTACCATTGAAAATCATAAATTTTCATTCCTTAAATAAGTTTAGCACCATATAAGTTGTCCCTATTCATAGAAACTCTGTATTTAACAAGAAGGATGAAATAATTCCCACCTAATAGTTTAATATAGATAGAATCACCAATTGGTGCCACATTATAAGCAAAATTGTATCTACTCCTGTGGTAACACCGACATAGTAATAAAGGACGTAGTTAGTTTAACAAGTTATAATTTGTCAAAAGATGAAAAGAATAGAATCTTACCTTAAAGGAGACATATACAATCACCTTTTACCCTTCAGGAGTAAAAAGACATTTACAACAACACTACTAGTAGGCTATTTTTATTATACAAGTTCTTAGATTTGATATTTTACATGAAAACATGCCTCACTTCTGAGGAAAACTATCACTCTACCCATCTTCCTATCGTAATTGTTAGCCTTAATGACATGACATCTAAATGGCATAGGTATGAAAACAGTACTGCTTCACATTTCACATAACAGCAGCTTAAGCAGACTATTTGCAGTTCTATTTCATCAGCAACAGTGATCTGAGGTTCATGACAGTGTATTTTAAGGAGGAGGAGTGACATGGTCTTACCAATCACAAAATGATAAATGATTGATTTCAACCAGGATCACAGACTATTACATAATCACATTTCTGCCAAAATATCAGCTGCAAAAGATGCTCCGTCTAAGGAGATGAGTTCTGTGCTCCATCCTTTAAGAATGCAATCAGACTGAGGTATAGTATGTCACGTGAAGCATTAACAGGGATTTTCCCCCCAGAAACTAAGGAGTGTTTTTGCTGTGATAAGAAGTTAATATGCATCATTCCACATGTAGAACAAATGACACCCACCTTCCCATAATAATTCCGCTCTTCTCGTGAGAATTATCTAAAATGATCACATCACTAAGCTGATCAGTGGAAGGAATGAGGTCCAGTACGGAAAAAAGCATTCTTGGCTTGAAAAATTCCCCCTACTGCTTGAAAATGGTATACAGCAGTAGAAGTTAAGAATCTAGAAACCGGAGATTTGCTGAACACAACAGAAAAGAAAATGGAACTTTTTTTCATTTTTTAACCCCAGCTTAACATTGGCAGGGTTATCCTTGGACGTTAGTGTTCAAAGTAAGTGGTATTATTATTACAGGGAAAATGCATTATATTCCGGAATTAAATTTTTAAGTGAACATGAAACCTCTTTTTATTCCAGTAGTTTCTATGGCAGTTGGAGGGATGGTCCCTAGATTTTGTTAGTGAACCAGCTGACATGCTGATTAGTGGAAAGCTCCTACTTTGTTCATGATTATGCTCTTGTGCATTCTAAAACAATTCATCAAGCAATTTCTATGGCTTAGGAAGAGTAACCATCTACCTTTTGATTCTGTAGAGCCCTCCTGGCATCATGGAAATACTTATAATAAAATGGACTCACTTAAAGTCCTTTTTAGAAATCATAATGAAGATATAAGTTAAAATGATTGGGATAATTTAATGAATAAGTGATTCTACTGAAGGATGAGGTTCAATATTTCTGGGCAGCTGCATACTTAATACTATTTGACAGTTCTGAAAATGATCAGGTATGCTGAGAAGACTGAACAAACTCATACCTGCTTGGCATGGTTGGATTTTCATGTTTCGGTCACGTATACTGTAATTCAAAACTGTAAGCATATTTTCAGAATTTACTCTATTTAATTTTTTTTTCCCCAGTCAAGATGTAAGGTAATTTTCTAGCAGAGCAATTTGTGAATGAGCTCCACAATACAAGATGAGAAACTGAAAATAATCTCAGTGGTCACAGGATCAGCCAAAAGTATGTCAGTTCCCTCTCCAGAGAGAAAAGAGAATATGTCTATAGGATAGGGAATATCAAGCACTCTGGACTACAAAGGCTCTTGAAACCATGTAATTCAGATGGAAAAAGACGAAAGTAAGGATCTGTAAAATGAAGAAAATATTTATAAAATGCAAATGGCCTCTTTAAAGCTGATTTACTTGAATGTACTATATTAATACATATTCCTTACATTTTAAATGGATCCCAAATGATTAATATCATTAAGATAATTATNTCTTGAAACCATGTAATTCAGATGGAAAAAGACGAAAGGAAGGATCTGTAAAATGAAGAAAATATTTATAAAATGCAAATGGCCTCTTTAAAGCTGATTTACTTGAATGTACTATATTAATACATATTCCTTACATTTTAAATGGATCCCAAATGATTAATATCATTAAGATAATTATGAAATGCCTATTATGTAACCCACAGCAGATTTAGTAATCTGTACCTCTTCAACTTGTCCCAAATTAGTTCTGTGGTAGGAAACTCAAATAGCTACATACAGAAAGACCAGTCATTGAAACATTTACATTGTTTTACAGTCGTCTCAATTTTAATGAAGAATGAAGTTTAAAAATCAGTGGAGAAGGAGGTAGGGCTATTATTGTATTTTAATAAAAATCAGTTGAGGCATTTTCAGAAGCCGTTTGAAAATAAAGCAGTAATGATTGTGTAAAAGATATTAATAAAGCCATTTACCATATAAACAGTTGAACACCTAGCTTTTTTTTTTTCCACACGAAAATTTAGACAAGCGAAGTAAGGTATCTTAGTGGCTAAAACACTTCTTTCCCTCTCTTTGTAATTTACCCTCTCGTTCTGCAGAAGAGAGACTTATTTAGAACTTACCGAAGTTTGCCAAAGCAAAAACCACGCACCGGTTCCTAATTCAGATGCTAGATCTGTGGGCAGCCTCCCTCCTTCAGCTTCTGATTACACTAGACAACACTTTATTAATCATGTATGAATTTCTGCTCGTGTATCCTGAAGCGAACACACACTCTGCAATCTCCATCACCAAAAGAAAAAAGAAGACGCCTTACCTGATGGTAGAAACGGCGGCTGCAGAATCAGTAGCAGAAAGAGCAGCAGCAGTCTGTATGCAACAAGCCAGGCTTTGCAACGAAGGTGAGATCGCGCTCTCGCTCTCCGTTTCTCGCTTCCTCTCTTTATCTCTCTCTCTCTTACTCTCCTAAATCACTGTAGCAGCAGACTGCGTTGCATTGTGTCCCCTTTCAGTCACAAAAGGCTCTCCAAGCCGGGCAGTCAGGAGAGACACCACTTTCTTCCTGGAAGCGGCTGCCTCTCTTCTCAGAAACGCCTGGACCCCTCTCTGTGGCTCCCTCCACGTTTATCCTTCAGATCAATGAAGCTAGCGGAGCGGCTGGAGCTCAGCTGCAGCGCCGAGCGGCCAGCCAATGGGGGTGCAGGATTCCCTCCCAGTCATCTCCCCGCCCTCAAAACAAAACACAGCGTGCCTTTGACACAGCACCGAGTTGTGAAAAGTCACTGAATCCTATGTTTGAAATCTATCTCGGTTGTTCTTTTTTTCCCCCTAGCGTTCATTGCATCCAGGTTCTGAGGAATCGAAGCTCGCGGAACACTCAATCAAATCAGCTTAGTGGAGGGGGAACATGGGACGCGGACAAAGTGAGGGCACCTGGGTTAGTAAGCGCTGGCGCTTTGGCGGGTGTTTGAGGACCATTCACAATCAGAGGAGTGACGATCAGCTGGGAGGCAAAAGGCTTAGGTTTCTAGTCCTCACTGCCCTCAATGACCTGATTCTTTCATTTTTGTGGCATCAGAAAATAAAATCCATTTTACCTGGAAGTTGGTTCCTCTAAATATTTTCTAAACAAGAATGAGCTTCTCATTAATGATAGCAACCTTATTCATGTCCTTTTTACTAGTTCATTTACCTGTTTCCATTCTCATAGATCTTGGTCCAGATCCCGTTAGGTACTAAAAATTGTTCATTCTATTTTAATTTTGGTGTAGTTAAATATGGAGAAGGCAATGGCACCCCACTCCAGTACTCTTGCCTGGAAAACCCCATGAATGGAGGAGCCTGGTGGGCTGCAGTCCATGGGGTCGCTAAGAGTCAGACACAACTGAGCGGCTTCACTTTCACTTTTCAGTTTCATGCATTGGAGAAGGAAATGGCAACCCACTCCAGTGTTCTTGCCTGGAGAATCTCAGGGATGGGGGAGCCTGGTAGGGTGCTGTCTATGGGGTCGCACAGTGAAGTGACTTAGCAGTAGTTAAATATGGGAAGATTTTTTTGTTTTTAATTGACATTAACTTCCCTACCTGGGGGAATTTTATTTTTTTTAGTGATAAATTGCAGCTTTATTGAATACTATAATGAGAAAAATCTTAGAGGAGTAACACAATTGAAAACAATAATGTTTCTTCTTCCAAAACCCCAAAAGCACAATGCCTGCCTTATCTGTGATGATCTTTCTTTACATTTCTGTGAGCTCACAACTTTGGGAATTCCCCAGGGGTGAAACTTAAAACTGGTCCCCGGACACAGAGAGTCANGAATACTATAATGAGAAAAATCTTAGAGGAGTAACACAATTGAAAACAATAATGTTTCTTCTTCCAAAACCCCAAAAGCACAATGCCTGCCTTATCTGTGATGATCTTTCTTTACATTTCTGTGAGCTCACAACTTTGGGAATTCCCCAGGGGTGAAACTTAAAACTGGTCCCTGGACACAGAGAGTCAGAGAGGGACTAAAAAAGAGTCTGGACACTCCAGGGGTAAGTGCAGTTGTAATAAGCAAAGAAACTTACATACAAGGTTAGCCTTTGGTGCCTGAAAAACAAATTTACACACTTGCCCACCAGAATCCTGTGTTTTTACAGAGGCTTGAACAGGCTTTGATCATATATGCAGTCCAGATGTTTTCAACAACTCTGTCAGTATTACCCTCTCAAGGCTGCATCCTTGAAGTGGCTCCTAGTGCCAGGAATAGAGTGCCAAATTTATATACCAAGCGCAGGGGAGGAGGGTAAGGGGCTTCTGAATATTATTAGCAGGTAGGTCAGCACGCAGTCATGCACTTTTGACCTACTCCAACAATTTCACTATTGATGTGCTAACTGCTGAATAGAAAGTTGCTTCAACAAGTTTATGGGGAATCATTTTTTTCTCTAAGAATCTAAGTCACTTTATCATTTATACATCAAAAATGCAGCAAAATGGGACCTAATCATTTAATCTAAGTATGTAAAAAAATCTCAATTTGACATTGGGATTTTGTACAGAATGTCTTTGGTGTTTTAAAAATAGGTATAACTACAAATTGGTAGCTAGAACAACTACACAAATAATAATGTCTTTTCAATGTCACTATTAAATAAGAATAAAAAGAATGTGTCTCTCTGAGATCTTTTGTTCCACTGAAGTGACACAAATGGGTTCATGCATTTGGTGTAGTCAAACTTTGTGTGTCATGACAAGCTGAGATAACTGAGGGAGACTACAAACAAAACAATTTTGTTACCTGTCTGTCATGTGAAGGAGGCATAGAAAAGTACCATATTTATAGCACTGTATGCTATGTCACTATAAAAAGGTAGATGCTAACTTTATTGTAACTCCCTCATGTAGCCAATAACAATTTTATTCAAGACATTCTCTGGCTATGTATAGTCCTGGCTTTTGTGAAAAACAGGAATATGCTAATAAATGAAAATCATAAACATTATTTATTTCTTCACTTTATAATACAATTTATTCTATTTGTTTAAATCCATTTGCTGATCACAAGTACCGAGTCATTGAATACAGCATATTGCCTTGTTCTGCAGGTCTGAGATTTCCAGTATGTGATTTCCAGACCAGAAACAGTGTCAGACTTCATTTTTTGAGGCTCCAAAATCACTGCAGATGGTGATTGCAGCCGTGAAATTAAAAGACGCTTACTCCTTGGAAGAAAAGTTATGACCAACCTAGATAGCATATTCAAAAGCAGAGACATTACTTTGC
>SJYA01002617.1:1449387-1509734 GCA_006410615.1 Neotragus moschatus | reverse complement strand
TGCAGCCATGAAATCAAAAGACGCTTACTCCTTGGAAGAAAAGTTATGACCAACCTAGATAGCATATTCAAAAGCAGAGACATTACTTTGCCAACAAAGGTCCGTCTAGTCAAGGCTATGGTTTTTCCACTGGTCATGTATGGATGTGAGAGTTGGACTGTGAAGAAGGCTGAGCACTGAAGAATTGATGCTTTTGAACTGTGGTGTTGGAGAAGACTCTTGAGAGTGCCTTGGACTGCAAGGAGATCCAACCAGTCCATTCTGAAGGAGATCAGCCCTGGGATTTCTTTGGAAGGAATGATGCTAAAGCTGAAGCTCCAGTACTTTGGCCACCTCATGTGAAGAGCTGACTCATTGGAAAAGACTCTGATGCTGGGAGGGATTGGGGGCAGGAGGAGAAGGGGACGACAGAGGATGAGATGGCTGGATGGCATTGCTGATTCGATGGACGTGAGTCTGAGTGAATTCTGGGAGATGGTGATGGACAGGGAGGCCTGGCGTGCTGTGATTCATGGGGTCGCAAAGAGTTGGACACGACTGAGCAACTGAACTGAACTGAACTGAAAAGATATGAACTAAGAAATCTTTCTTAATTTCCTCCTCTATCAAAATATCTTGCTTTTCTTTATGGATTTGGATGCAAGCTACCTAATCTTAACCAACCCTGTTAAATTGCTCACTGGGGGTTAATGGGTCAGCATGTATTTATTCCAGGTAACATTCTTATGTTTTCACGGAATTCACTTGGAACCCACAACACATAAACTCAAATAGGGATGGGATTTCCCTCTGTCAATATCATGGCCCAAATGTATAACATTGGTCTCAACAAGGATTAATGGCAGTAATATACCTGGTTCTATTATTCATGTACATCACTGGAAAACAGTATGGAACATGGGCATTTTCTGTTGTAAGGTTGTGAAGTTATGGGGAGGGACTCAGCAATTGCATTCATATTCAAGAAAGACAGACCATTCATTTGCCTTTCATAACATGAACCAGAATCAAGTCTTCACAAGCCAATTTTAAATTTGAGGCAGATTATGTTTCCCATATCCTGCCACTGTTTTTCTCCCCAGCATGTGCTCAATGAAGATAAGTCCTATGAATAATTATCTGACTGCATAAAACCATTAGGCCAGGTTCCAATGAGGCACCACAGCTGTGCTAGGGACCAGATAGTAGAAGCACTCAGAGCTTCTCATATCATCTGTCTCTGCCATGAATAGTGTAGTGGAGAGAAGATAGGACCCAAAGTGGAGTGTTCTCAGCTTCCCAAGGGACTTTGAGACACCAGGCACATGGGAAGCAGGAGGTGAGGAGAGTCAAGGGACTGTTCTAGGCTATATATTTGCTAAAATCTAGAGCCTGGGACAGTTCAGTCTTTCAGTCTGTCCTTATGCAGATAGGATGCAACCAAGATATTACAGTTAACTTTTGCCTCCAAGATAACGCCCAAGTATAGGATGAGCTCAATGATTCAGAAGCATATACTCTGAAGTTCTGTCTCTGGTAGTGATTGTAGTGGGTAAAACCAAACCAAATCTTTGGAATATGTGTAATTATTTCCTAAAGAAAGCTTAAAGTTGGCTAAGGTGATGTTGACTGTATTGCCTCCTCTGATCAAACTGTGATGTTTTGTTTATTCAGTTAGAGGCTTTCTTTCTCTTTAGGCGTGTTGCCACAACCAAATGGAGATCTCTCAGTCTGCCAAAAAGATGAATCTGGCCTGTTTACTTGTATCCTTGAGGCTAACTTTTTGCTTTCTCTGTCTAATTTTTTAAAAGCTGTCTTAAAGACATGACTCCAGGCTACATTAGAACCATAGGAAAGTATCAGCAAATCCCATTGAGAAGAGTAAGTGAATAGACTCCAGGGTTTGTACCCAAAATGTAAGATTTAATCCAATCGCATTTCTGTCTGAGAGTCAGAATTAGACTATTTTTGAAAGATCTAGGTGTTTTCTTCATAATTAGATAAAAAATGTTGAACCTACTCACTGGGAGCCAATTTTTAAAATAAACACTTCCTATCCAACTCAGAGGTAGAGTCTGGTGAGGTCTATATCACATCAGTACATACAGAATAAAAGTGAGCTATTGATTTTTTCTCAGATGATTGTTTTATGAGATATGAACATGTGGGGTGCCTAAACAATGTCCTATCTTAGATTTATGCTGATACCTGCAAAAAGGAAAACACAAGAAAGATCACAGTAAGATGAGAAAGGTCACAATAAGTTCAGAGGGAAGAGTGAAAGAAGACTTATACAGGATGATTTGGTGGTCTCCGGGGCTAAATGAAGAGGAATAACAAAGAGACTGGTTGGAGAAGGCAATGGCACCCTACTCCAGTACTCTTGCCTGGAAAATACCATGGATGGAGGAGCCTGGTGGGCTGCAGTCCATGGGGTCTCTAAGAGTCAGACACGGCTGAGCGACTTCACTTTCACTTTTCACTTTCATACACTGGAGAAGGAAATGGCAACCCACTCCAGTGTTCTTGCCTGGAGAATCGCAGGGACAGGGGAGCTTGGGGGCTGCCGTCCATGGGGTCGCACAGAGTCGGACACAACTAAAGTGACTTAGCTGCAGCAGCAGCAACAAAGAGACTGGTACGCTACCACTGGGCACAAATGTGCTCACTGCAAGGCCTGCCTATTTCCAGATAGTTTCTGCTCTGGTTTATCATTTGTCCACACTAGTCTTGGCTAAAGTTAAAGAAAGACCTAATTTGTAAAAATATTTACCATTATATATAATGTCAAAAATTTCTTAATTTGGAAAAATTTGATGAAACCATCTATAGCAAAAACCAACGGCTCAAGGAATTTCCGAAGCAAGCCATTTTGATGTCCATAAAACATTATTGAGGCAAACGTGAAACTCTCATCCCCTTTGTCTTACTTGTATTAAGACAAATTGCTGTTTGCCTGTCATCCAGGGCTTATCTATATGGATCAACTGAACCACTTGACAAGAAAATGTTTTTGTGAATGAGAGAAGGGGAGATTTCCAAAGCTTTTCTCTGATGTACAGCAAACATTAGCATTTCTTTGGGGAGGAGAATAGCTTCAGTTGCATTTTTTACATTCATCAAAAATTACAATATAATTTTCTGAGGATATTCCAATAAAGTTCCTTCATTTAGACACAGGCACTGCTTGGGAATTATAAAGCTGGACTCTAAGCTCTGATGTGTGTTTATGTGACCGTAGTAAAGGCTGCTAAGTTTTGGTCTCAACTTTCATATCTGGAAAATGTAAAGACTTACTTAGAGCTATTCTAAGATTGATTTCAGTGCTGCAGTCTGGAAATCTATGCTTTTCCCTAAAAGCTCGGAGGAAGAAGACAGGCTCAGAAAAGCAGTGTCTCCAGTGCTTGTCTTATTGATTATGAGTAAGAAAAAGGTAACCTAATAGTATGGTTTGGTAATAAAGGAACATTTGTGAATAACTCTATTTTCTAAGGGCTTCCAAGTGGGCTTCCCTGGTAGCTGAGTTGGTAAAGAAAATGCCTGCAATGCAGCAGACCCTGGTTCAATTCCTGGGTCAGGAAGATCTCCTGGAGAAGGGACAGGCTACCTACTCCAGTATTCTTGGGGTTAACTGGTGGCTCAGCTGGTAAAGAATCTTCCTGCAATGTGGGAGACCTGGGTTTGATCCCTAGGTTGGAAAGATCCCCTGGAGAAGGGAAAGGCTACTCACTCCAGTATTCTGGCCTGGGGAATTCCATGGACTGTGCTGTCCATGGGGTGACAAAGAATTGGGCATGACTGAGTGAGCACCGAAGAATTGATGCTTTTGAAGTGTGGTGTTGGAGAAGACTCTTGAGAGTCCCTTGGACTGCAAGGAGATCCAACCAGTCCATTCTGAAGGAGATCAGCCCTGGGATTTCACACAGAGTTGGACATGATACAGGGAACAGCATGCATGCATGCATACTTTCTAAGCTCACCCCAGCTAGGAACTGCAGTGCAAGTAAAATCAGATTTGGTAACGTGTCTCAGGGTGTACATAGGGACTGCCCCCAGTGGCCAAAGAAGTGTTAACATATCACCATATGAATTCCAGGAGTTCTGAAGTAGAGAGATTAAAGCTCTTTTCATCAAAACAATACAAGAATTCTGGAGCAGGTGAACAGGATGCAATACAACTGGCAGAGCTCTAGGATTTAGCATCTCAGTAGGCAAAGAGATAATGGAACTAACATACGTCTTTAAAGGCAAGTAGGTCTGTGAAGGACAGAACACATTGGCCTGCCCTCTTTGCCTAAATTAGCTGTGTGATGTAAGACAAGTCCCTTCACCACTCTGCGTCTCAGTTTTTTTGTCTATAGAAGATGGGATTAGCGTGCATGCATTCCTAACCACTTTCAGTTCTAGATTCTTATGACTCTGTAAGAAGAGATTTAAATGCAGTCAACTACAAATTAATAATGTAAACACTACAGATACATATTTTAAATCCTTAAGGGAATAATTTCTTCAAAGACACTCATTTACATATAAATTACTTATAAGCTAATTTAAACTCATAGACTCATACAAGTTTAGACATGAAATAGTCCTTAACAACCAGTACTGTTGTAAAACTGTGCATTATAGTTACACATAATGTGCCCCTTTCCTTGTGAGTTCTTTGAGGCATGAATCATCCTGTGTTTGTTTATATCACTAAAACTTAGACCAGAACAGATATAGAGTAGATACTAAGACTGCTAACTGCTGCTGCTAAGTCACGTCAGCCGTGTCTGATTCTGTGTGACCCCATAGACGGCAGCCCTCCAGGCTCCCCCATCCCTGGGATTCTCCAGGCAAGAACACTGGAGTGGGTTGCCATTTCCTTCTCCAGTGCATGACAGTGAAAGTGAAAGGGAAGTCACTCAATCATATCCGACTCTTAGAGACCCCATGGACTGCAGCCTACCAGGCTCCTCCGTCCATAGGATTTTCCAGGCAAGAGTACTGGAGTGGGGTGCCATTGCCTTCTCCGAAGATACTAAGATTAGTTAAATAAATTTTTCAGATAAAGAAACAGAAACTCTGAAAAGCCCTGATAAGTTATCCCAAATCCCACAGGTAGTTAGAATGAGACGTTGATTTTTCTAAGATTCAGCTCAGGGAAAGTGTTTTTTTACAAGGGCCAAACAGATGATTTTGCTCCAAAGCATCATCAGCAATAACATCTACTTCACGTAAAGAGGACTTCTACCCTTACAGCAGAAAGTGAAGAAAAACTAAAAAGCTTCTTGATGAAAGTGNTTACAAAATGCCAGACATTTTCCTGATCATTTTACATGCATTATCTCATTTAATTCTCCCAACTGATACTTCTATTACTAGCCTATCTTTGTGCTTCCCAGGTGGCGCTAGTGGTAAAGAACCTGCCTGCCAATGCAGGAGACATAAGAGACGTGGGTTCAGTCCCTGGGCTCGGAAGATTCCCCTGGAAGAGGAAATGGTAATCCACTCCAGTATTCTTGCCTGGAGGATTCCATGGACAGAGGAGCCTGACAGGCTATAGACCATAGAGTTGCAAGAGCTGGACAGGACTGAAGGGACTTAGAACCCACGCACACATCCTGTCTTTACAAATGAGGAAACTGAGATTTAGAGAGAATAATGCAAAGCAAGAGAATGAATTTTTAAAGTGGATATGCGTCTGGATGCAGAGAGGGAGATGTCCTAGTCTTTAAGTTACAAATAGGAGTCGAGGGCTATCTTAAAAGGTGAGTTTGCTGGGGAATAAGGTTCTGTTAGAATGAGGCTGGCATGTTAAAACATAGCATATAACCTTACTTGATGAAAATTTGCTTTCAAGTTTTGCCACATGTTTATATGCAAAGCCAGTTTCCCCTTTAACTCAGTTTTTCAAGCTTTCATTCAAATTGCCAAAAGATATTCATATGGAATAAAGCTGTGTGATGACTGTAGCCATTATACAGGCTCGTATCACTAAAACTGGTTATTCTGGTCCACTAGAGTTGACAAACTGCAATCTCCTATTCCTTCCTTCTCTCTTTTTTCCCTCCCTCTCTTCCTTCCTTCTGTTTTACAAATTGATTGGATTAGCTACTGAGGTTAGCTCCTCACAAAATATTGCCAAGTATGGAATGTGGAGTCCCCATAAACCTCTTGTATACAAGCTTCTGAAAGGTTCAGTTGCTTATTTTTCCATATATGAAATTGCTGCCAATAGAGAAATTCCTTCAGGAACTGATTTAATAGGAGTAAATGAAATTTTAATGGTAAACAGGCATTTGTGAGCTGCCTAAGGCACAGGCTTCAGGCACTAGCAGAATGTAGTAGATGATATTATTATCAGCTGCTTTTCTGTGCATCTGAAGATTGATTAAAACCATTTTTATTTTCATAATGTGATCATAATGCAACAAAGTACTATAGGAGTTTGCTGTATCAACTGCTAATTGCATTCCAGGCTCTGAAAGGAAAAAATATCATCACTGAATTTTAACATTTTACTTGAAATTTCACAATGACAAAAGAATGTATAAAAGTGCATTAAATAATGCCTATAAATTTATAAGGAAATAAAATTTTGACTTTGCCTTTTATAAATTCTTCCTTCCACTGCTTTATAACAGAAATGCTTCTCCTATTTTTTTCTTCAAATTTTGTTTCTGGTGCCAACTACTTAGGCTTAGTTGTAATTCCTCTTTTGAGAACAAATTTGGATTTTAAAACATTCCAGTAGATGTAGATCAATGTTTAGCAAAGTGTGGGCTGAGGGCCATAACTATCAGAATTACCTGAAGTGCTTGTCCAAAAAACGTGATTTCTTGGATCCAAGACCTATTTTCTGAATTAGAATAATTGGATGTAGAGTTCTGGGCCTCTACTTCTTTAACCTGATCTTCATGGTTTTTATACACACTAAGATTTAGTGTGTGTAAAATTTAGGTTTAAATCACTGATTTAGAAGAGTCAAAGGATTCACAGTAGGTGTAATTATTTCAACCAGGCAAAACAGCCATTGATTGATTGATTCACTGATTGGTTGACTGATTACTGTAGACCCCAAGTTTTTCTCTGACAGCTTGAACAGGCTTTGTGTTGTCATCCAAATTGAATTAGAGTTAAATAATCTGCTCCATTAGTTGAAAACTGAGGATCAAGTCAATAAATCAAAATCCAATCATGTAGCCAATCTCTGTAGTCTTATTTGACTGAAAAAGGACATTGAAGACATCTCACACAAAGTTTGTCAAAATAGTCAAACTGATTTATGAGTACAGAAACAACCTCAAAACAAGATGCTGGCTATATTTATTCTAAAATCTTCAGTTGCAAATATTGATACATGCAGGTCACTTAGGACCTATTTGTTGCTAAATCTGAAAGTCTCTCCAGTACTTAACTTGCTTGATTTCTCAGAAGTTAGTTGGCATTACTGAATGCTCCCTCCTTTTCGAAATAGCCTCTTCCCTTGGATTCTATGATTCAACATTTGGGAGTGAAGGGCATGCTTCTGCCTAAATCTAATGGCAGAATCCAAAATTAAATTAGAATCTAAATCTTAACACAAAAGAAGTTTATTTCTCACCCTGTAAAGTTCAATAGTGCTTTTCCTCAGAGAATGAGGAAGGTTTCTGACTTTTTCTGGGTGTTGACATTAAGCCACTTGTTGGAGAAGAGAGAGATCATTATGGGAGACTTTTATGCATCAGCTTTGAAAGGCCTTCAACCCTTTGCTCCCATTCCATTAATTATGGGTTAATCATATGGTAAGACTGAACTTCATGAGAGACTGGGAAAAATGGCCAGAAAAAAGAGGGAGCAGATTGGTGCTCAAGTATCAATCTATGCCGAACAAGCTCTTTTTGTTTTCTTCCTAAGACTTTGCATGCTATTTTCTCAGATGCATTTGTGACTTTGTTCTCCGCCCAATCCTTCAACATTGATTTTCCTCCTGGCTAGAAGTCTGCTACTCTTTCTGTTCTTCAAACTTTCCCTGGTCAATATCATTCTGTCTCGTGGCTTTAATGTACATGTCTAGCCTAGGGAGCCCCCAAAGCAAAGTCAAATTGCTCCTGAAACTCTATCCCTCAGAATCTCAAATGGGCCTCAACCTCAAATGTGCCAAATTGAATTTGTCAGGTCCATCCTGAATCTTCTCTCCTTCCAGCTTTCCTTGACATAGTAATTGGCACTTGTTGTTCAGTTGCTAAGTCTTGTCTGACTCTGTGCAATCCCATATCCTCCACCAAGTTGCCCAAACCAGAGACATGGGAGTGCTCCCTTATTACCACAGCTCTTCCCCTTGTCACTCAGTCTCTAAGTGCTCATAATTCTAGTTGCCAAATATCTCTTACATCTAATCATCTCTCTCCATCCCCAACATCTGAGTAAAGTCCACCATCACCCTTTTCTCCTTCTTGGTTTCTGTCCCCAGTCTGGCTCTCCCTCTGCTACCAAAGCCACTTATATAAAATTATCTCATGTTCACATCTTTTTTCTGCTTTAAATCTTTCAATGGCTTCCCTGTGTCATCACAGTCCAAGCCCTTTAACGCGGTTTGGTGTTCTTCATAATTTCCTATCTCTCCCTCCCTTGACCTCTAACTTCTCCTCTCTCATTATTTCCTTTAAACATGCAATGTTATTTTATTTTCTAAGGTATACCGTTCTCTGTTTTTCCTCTGAACCTTTTCTTACACTGTTCCCTTTATTCAGAACACTTTCCTTAACTTCTCTGAAAGTCTAAATCCAACTCATTTTTCATGTTTCAGCTTAAATGTCACTTCCGTTTGGAAATGAAATTCTTTAGATTAGAAGCTCTGCTTATATTCCTATGATGCCTGGAATTTCATTGAGTTTTCTAGGTTAGAATGTTTATTTCCTTCACTATTCTACCATCTCCATGAAACAAGTAGCTGTAGTTTTTTCACTCACTACTGTATCCCCAAGATTCTTCATGGGTTCACAGCAATTTGTTGATGAATGAATAAATAATTAAGTGAGAAATTCAACCAGCCACTATCACATTTCTGCACAGTCTATGACAAAAATGGTTGCTTATGTATCATAATAAAGCCTTCTATGAAACAATTCTCCACAAGTTCAGCTTCTGAGGCATCTTGATGCCCAACTCCAGTCACTTTCTCTGATCCGAATTCAAAAAAACAAGAACCGCTCTTTGTTCTCATGCACTTGCTCATTTCCATTATGATCAACCTCCTCAAGGAACTCTGGCCAAGCCAGGGAATGATTTCCATAAGACCTCCCTGGGGAACACAATAAAGGAAATCAGACAGACATCTGTGCATTGTTTATACCTCCATTAGCCTTTCCTGAATTGTAAATTACTTAACAACAGCTGGGCAAGAGAGAAGGGCAAGATTTTCTATTTGAAAAAGGAGGTATGAACATAACAATCAATTCAGTGCTTTCAAGTTTTATTATCCACAAAGTTATGGTATTTTTATTACTTAGAATCGGTAATTATACTCCAATCAGGAAACATCAGTATATTGCACACATGCATAAAGCAAGTGAAGAAAACTCTGAAAATGTCAATCGACTTTGGAAAGTTAAATGGAGAAAATGTGTACCCTCTGTGGATGCTGGTTTCTGCCACTGTGATCCTCCTCTGGGATGAAAGCTCTTCCCCAGCTGGGGAGAGCTCTCTGCCTCTTTGACTGCCTTGAGGGAAGAGAGTCAACCTTGCCCAAGGTCACAACACTTTTGCAAAGTAACTTGCTCCACTGACTAGGTTACTTGGAAAAGAGAGAGCCAGGCTTAATGACCTGACTGGAAACAACTCTTAAGGATTCCTGGGCTTCCCTGGTGGCTCAGACTGTAAAGAATCTGCCTGCAATGCAGGAGACCCAGGTTCCATCTCTGGGTTGGGAAGATCCCCTGGAGAAGGGAATGACTATTCCAGTATTCTTGCTGAAGAATCCCATGGACAGGTGAGCCTGGTGGATTACAGTCCACAGTGTTCCAAAGAGTTGGACACAACTGAGAGACTAATGGTTTCGCTTTCACTTTCACTAAGGACTCCTGCTTAAATTTGGAGCTTACAGTGGGGCTGGCTGAGGTCTTGATGTGAATGCATTAAAGCCACAATGCTCCCTCTATTCAATACTAATTTATTTTTTCTCCCTACTCCTGATCTCAGGAATATTCCCTAATAAACTCCCTACTTGTTAATCTTCATCTCAGATTCTGCAGACATAAGCTTTCTATTTTTAGGCTGGAAATTTAGTCTCAGATATGAATTTGCTTATTTTATTATGCCATGAGTTCTAGAAGGTATGCTGCTGCTGCTAAGCCGTCTCAGTTGTGTCCAACTCTGTGTGACCCCATGGATGGCAGCCCACCAGGCTCCTCTGTCCACAGGATTCTCTAGCCAAGAAGACTGGAGAGGGTTGCCATTTCCTTCTCCTAGAAGGTATACTGGGTAGATGAAATATGAATTGTTTAATGAGATTGGCAGGGAAGTAAGATTAGTTTGGGGATGGAGGTGGGAACAGGAGCACAAGGCAGAAGACACACTGAGTCCCATAAACTCAAGCTTCCTAAGTGACCTGTGAGTTTTGCTATTAAAAGACACCTTCTCCTGTCTCTGACTGATATGTAGCTTTGTGGTAATTCCTATGACTTTGCTTTTACATTTTATCTATACTTTGTTCACTGACAAGTCTGAGCATAACAATTCCCATTTAATATAAAACTGTTTCCAGTTTTTAGAAATTTCTGTGTTCCAGGGACTGGGCAAAATGATCCATGTACAATCTTAATAGAATTTCTGGATTTTGAAAAAAAAAAAAACTGTACATGTTTTTTTCTGTTTATTATATTTTGTTGTGCTTAAATTCTTTAGAAATTGGCATTTCATTTAAGGGCTAATTAGAATAATCTTTCTTAATTAGAGTTATTGATTAATAACAAAAACTTAGGCCTTACACTCTCCATGTAGCAGGATGTCTAGTGCATCATGAAGTCAGTGTTTAGGATCAAGTGAGAGAAGGTCTCGTGGGAGAGAGCTGTCTCTGCCAGCCTGCTGAGTCTTTTTCGACATTCTATTGAGCATACTCTAGAGTCACGGCTGTTGCAACTACTTCTGGCTTATTGATGAAGGAAAGAGTTCGTTCCCCATTCATAAAGGGAGGGGGAGCTGTCAGAAGACCGAGAACCACATCAAACTAGGAAAGGATTACATATTTAACCAAACATGGATGGCTTGGCATGGAGAATGTAGAGGGGATTGCAAATCTTCAAATAAGAGAACAGATTAAGTGTGGGTACTAGCTTCCCTGGTGACTCAGAGGTAAAGAATCTGCCTACAATACAGAAGACCTGGGTTTGATCCCTGGGTTGGGGAGATCCCCTGGAGGAGTGCGTGGCAACCCACTCCAGTATTCTTGCCTGGAGAACCCCCATGGACAGAGGAACCTGGTGGGCTACAGTCCGCAGGGTCGCAAAGAGTCAGACACACCTGAGCAACTAAGTACAGCACAGTATGAACAGATCTCTCTGGGAAGAACAGGGAACTAGCAAGAGGAACTTAAATCAGCAACTCACTTCATTTTGGCATTTGTTAAGTCACCACTATCCAGATTCCTGGCACCATGCTATAATCTCTGCCCTAGGAGTCAACAGTGGGGAACCAATGGATACAAACGCAGCATCACTATCCTAAGGCATGTACTGACCAAGAAGTGAATAGAGGGATCAATACAATCCTGGAAGCTATAACCTATGTCCAGAAGCGGTTAAGCCAATTCTCTCTCTGAGCTATTTAAAAGGTTATTTCAGGATATTTCTTAACGGAAAATATACCCTTGCATAGATCTATTGAGTTATATTTTCCAAATAATTTGCCTAAGAAAATCTTTGTGTTTAAGTAGGAAATTGCTGGGAGAAAATAAAATTTTCTTCTCCTATTGACAGCAGGTTTACCAAATCATCTACGGTGAACACAACTTTATCCACTCACAAAAGAGATTACGGTCAGAACTACTTTTCAGTAAAGACAAGGCTTCTATTTTCTGCATTTATTTCTATAATGTGGTGAAAACCACCCCACACTTCTCTCCAGTGTGTTTATACCTGTAGCAAGTCCCTGAAGATCTGAGAAGCGTGTACTACATCTCAGAGGACATAGAAGAACAGGTAGTGAGGGGCAGGAGTTGTGTCAACATAAAGTCACTGATTTCAAAATGCTCGAAACTCAGAAGGGGGGCAATGGTGCAGCTGTGGGATTTGTGAGCCTTATTTTCTGTTATCCATTCTTCTAATTAAAAAAAATATATCTTTGGAGAGGGAACGAGATGATGACTCCTAGAAGATTAGGATTTTTTCTTGGTTTTTGAGACTGTGCCTTATAAATAATATTTCCACACATAGGAATCAGCGTGTACAAAGAGCAAAGACTTGAGATGTACACAGTGCTGGGTTTGGATTCTGGTTCTGTCACTTACCAGATGTTACTATAAAAGTTCAGGTGCGTCTGACTTTTTTTGACCCCATGGACACTAGCTTGCCAGGCTCCTCTGCCCATGGGATTCTTTAGGCAAGAATACTGGAATGGGTTGCCATGCCCTCCTCCAGGGGATCTTCCTGACCCAGGGATTGAACTGGTGTCTCCTGTGGTTTCCACATTGCTGGCAAATTCTTTACCACTGAAGCACCAGGGAAGTCACATAAAAGTTCATATCCAACACCAATTAATTTAATACCTATAGCTGTCCGTCAGATTCATTAGTTCTGTGTGTGCAAAGGAAGCAATGGCATAAGAATTATATGTTTATTTATAATCTGAATTATTTTTGTAAATATATACACATATTTCCATATACATATACATATATATATATNTGTATCTTGTTCCCTCTCTGTGGTTTCTTGACTCTAGCTTCTCAAATTATTTATTATTCAACCACTTCTTGAAGACTTATTATCTGTCAGACACTGAGACGGATGCTGTGGATTCAATAAACTTTGGCTGCCTTTCTGAAGGAACACGTAGCATATTTGGAGACAAGCTATAAAAATACACAATGCATAGTTTATGTAAGAGTTTCAAAATTTTCTATATACATATCCATGATATGTCCTGTTAAGAAGTTTGACAGTTAAATTACACCAGAATCAGTTTAGTGAGACAATTATATTGTCCTCAGCTCAGCTGGTAAAGAATCTACCTGCAATGCAGGAGATCTGTGTTTGATCTCTAGGTTGGGAAGGTCCCCTGGAGAAGGAAATGGCTACCCAATCCAGTATTCTGACTTGGATAATTCCATGGGCTGTACAGTCCATGGGATCACAAAGAGATGGACACATCTGAGCAACTTTCACTTCACTAATTTTCCAGCTGCCAACTAAATTCTAACAAAAGATATCAACCAGCACTCTTTTAAAGGAAAGCGAACAAGTACATTCATTTTCTTTTAGAATGAGGTCTGAAAAGGTAACACGGTCATGAATTGTGTAAGCAGCACTATTTTCTCTTTTTTGAGGATTATTATATCAGATTTACTGCATATTCTACATTTGCTATTTCTGGCACTCACTCAAAATAGAGTATCACTTAAAAGAAAGGTACTTCTTTCTTGAAATATATGACTAATATTTCATTTAAAATGTCATTTTAGATGTAATAGTTCAGTATCTGGATTCAGTCAGGTAAAGATAGCAGTATTCTCTTTCAAAGGAACTTCAGGAAGAAAAACATAGGTACTTCTTTTTTAATGTAGAAAGGAAAAATTGCTTTCTTAGGTTACTCACAGGTTGTTGGAGATGGGGAATAAAGTATATGTCCTCAAAAATTCCTTAACCAGGAAGAAGAGAGCATCTTTCCTTTCTGACATGTTGGGGGCAGGTGAGCAAGGCTGACCTCTTTTCAAGACAATGTGCATTTTATGTGACCTTTGCCCCTGAGAGGCTCACAGATATGTGACCTCACTGAGCTCACTGGTCATTCCAGTGAAAGTCAGATAAGAATTAACAAAATTTCATATATTTTTCACTTATTCACTTATATTTTAACTTTTATTTATTTAAATTAATTTTTATCAGAGTATAGTTGATTTACGATGGTGTGTTTCTGCTGTGCAGCAAAGGGCATCAGTTATACATATATCCACTCTTTCTATGTTCTTTTCTATACAGGTCTAGAGTTCCCTAAGCTACATAGTAGGTTCTTGTTAGTTATCTTTTTTATAAGTAGTAGTATGTTTATGTGAATCCCAACCTCCCAATTCATCCCTTCCCTCTTAAATTATCTTATAAGAAAAATATATTTCTATATGGAGAACAGGATCAGGAGTACAAGGTAGGAGGAATCAGTGTCCAAATATCATCTGCTGGTGCTCAAAAATAGTTTTCCCCCAACTTAGTTAACAAAGGCAGCTCCCCAGAGACTTTAAACTATCCTGGGCGTGAGGAGAGAAGGGGTAGGAGCAGAGGGGGTATGGCAAATAGAAATCTGGAAATTGTAGGCATTTCAGATGCTCAGAAAGATGGTGCAGAGAAGGAAAATGGAACGAAAAAGAGAAAGCTGGCTTGACTGAGAAGAGGAAATCATAGAATTTCAGGATCTCTGGTTTAGAGGGGGGCTAGATCAATGAAGGATCTTGAAACTAAGCAAGAATATTCTGTTTAGTGGGTCTGAGAAGTTTCTGATCTCTAGCATTTCTGCATTGTGTTATGCATGTGTCTTTGTGAAAATGTCCCTATGGTCTCTACCTATGGTGAAAATGTTCCTACAGTTTCTACCTCTAACCCATTCAGGTCCCAATTTGGGAGGCAATTGATATTACCAGTTTTTTATGTTTATTTCTAGAGATATTTGATCCATCTATAATATGACTATATTTATTCTTTTGTTGTCAATATGGAGGAAGGATTTTTGAGTCTACTGTGTTGAAGATTTTGCTTATCAATTATGCCATCTAAAAGTCTATATTCTTTCTCTATAAAATAACAGGCAAGCTCAGGACTATAATTGACTAGAAGGCCAACTCATTTTCTTGAAAGATAATACAAAAATTAGAGAAGTTTTTTTTCTTTTCTGTTATTGAAAAAAAGAGCAATACATGCAATTAGTTTTTCATGAGGAAGAGTCACTGTTAAGAATTTGTATTTGTCTATATTATGGAAAACATAAGGTCTCTGTGCCCTGAGCACTATTATGTGGGAGGTATCACTGAATACAAAGGTAAAAGTGAAAAGGTAATGTGACCTAAGCAAAAAGGGGGTCTCTTTCAGAACTGTGCTGGATTATAGTTTAGGTAAATTTTTCAATAATTACTGTGTTATATTCATTTTTAGAAATTTAGGAACATAATTTTGAAGTCATGTCCAGAAGAAGAAATGAGTGCCTTGGACCTATTGAACTCTTGCTGTCTATGGCTATGGTGTAACCTGTTCCCACCTTAAATTCCACTCTTTGAAGCCAGAAATGGTGCTTTATTTATCCTTGTATTTCTTACCTAGCCTAATATTTAGAACCTGGTAGTGTTAGTAGCTCAGTTGTGTCTGATTCTTCGTGATCCCATGGACTGTATACCACCAGATTCCTCTGTCCATGGAGTTTTCCAGGCAAAAATACTAGAATGGGTAGCCATTCCTGTCTCCATACCATCTTCCCTACCCAGGGATCGAACCTGTGTCTCCTGCATTGCAGGCAGATTCTTTACCTGTCTACTCTATAAATATGTGTTGAATTAATAAATAAATGAGTACATTTATAAATAAATCATCCACCCATCAAACAATCTATGATTTAATTTCTGCACTTTTCAACAATGAATGTTTCCATTTGAGCCTTGATGAAAAAAGAAAAAGAAGGCATAATAGTACAGTTTTAAGAGCTCTTTATAACAGCATTCCATGAACTATAAGGTGCAATTCTTATGTCAGTTTTGCTAAATTAAGATATTAATGAAGAAAACTTTATGAGCCTTGAAATTCTTTTCAAGAATTACCTTCACTTTCCAAAAGGGCAAAGTAACACCTGTGTGTCTGGAACAAAAGACAAATTAAATAAGAGATTAATTAAGGATTGGATTGACATTTAAAAAAATTTAATACTATAGAAGTGGGGGAAATCAATCATTTCAAAGTGTTAAATTGAGGGTGTTGAATTTTATTGATTAATTTACTTAAAACCTGACTCGGTCTGAACAATTAGAATATCAGGCAAGGAACACAGGCTTTTACATATAAAACAAGCTTTGGAAGAGTTGTCCATTAAATACTATGATTGTTGCAAAAAGTAATAATCACATGCTTTGCCCAGCTTTGTTATCAGAAGCCTTTGTATTTGACATTTTGGAAGCAAGGAAAGTGAATGGCTTGAAAAGTTGAAAAGCCAATTCATCATGATGCCTGACATTTGGGAGCTGATATTATCGTCTGCATTTTAAAATTCAGAATTTCTAAAGTGCTGTCATATAATAGAGGCCAGCAAACAAAGGGTCTTGCTGAAATGTCTGCTCTTATCTGGGAAAGCAACATAATCACAAAAAGTTGATGGTTTTGAATTTGAATATTTATCCCTCCTTGCCTCACCCTCCAGTTTTAGAAAATAATGAGCTGCTATCTTCTGCAACCATCAGAATTCCATGTACAAGAGACAGATTTTATATAGGGAAAGCTAAACATCTACTACAGGACCTCTGTTCTTATGGTTAAGAGATTTTTCTTGACAATGCATCATGTGATGTTTGTTGATCCTCATTTATTTCTACTCAAACTATGAAAGCATATGAAAATGCCTTCACAGCTACTCTGGGAATTTTGCTTAGATTACAATGGTAGTCTTGCTGCTGCCATTTATGCTGTGTTTATGCGTAAGATTTTCTAGTCCAGAGACTACTATCTGGTAACAGCAGAGATTATTTTCAGTAATGTCTGCATCAGAATGCATCCAGTTGGGTATATTCAGATCGGCTTCAAGAATCATAGTCTCAAAGTCACAGAAGGTGCCCCTCAGAGTCTCGGGGACCAGATAATCTTGGCCCTTAGCCTAATCATCCATCTTCCTTTTCATCAGGGACACAGCAGTAGGAAGAGGAGAGGGATGTGAACCGTGCTCACTCCTTCCCTTGTCTGGCATCGACAGTCTTGGCACTTTCTGGTTTTCTCTGTGTACTCTGCTAGGGTGTTTTGTAGTTACTCTCAGATCAACAGAGCAAAATATTCCTTTTCTTCTTTCCTTACAAATACATCAGGAAAAAGCACCCCATGATTTGTACAATTGACAATGGCAATCATTGCTCCAGGGCAGATTGAGAAAAACTCATATTCTCTCTAACATAACCCAGAAGTGCCTGTTCATCAACCTTATGGCAGAGGCATGTATTTCATTGCTGCTCTGTGATCTAATTCAGAGGAGAGATAGTTGTTGCATTTTCAATTGGTATATAAAAATAGCTGGTTGCACTAGACACTGTCTGACGTCAATGAAATCATTAAAAAGCAGTGACCAGTCTGCAGAACATCTCTGCAGAAGCCATTGAAGCTCAAGGTGCAGATACATAAGCCATATCATTTTTCCTTTTGACAGACAGCCATCTTCTGCTGTTGTAAGGTAATTTTCATCAGTCATTTAGCTAATATGTGGTCAAAGCTCAAGTTCTTTCTACTACACCACGGTGCATAATCCTGTATAAAATGTCAGCCACATTTGAGAATAGTTCATATCCTGTGGAGATGGTGGGAATGGATAGTGAGAACCTCAGGAAATTTCTTTGTAGATGCTTAAATAAACTTGAGACCACAGCTTAACTCTTTTTGTATTGGTGTCCAACACAGGCTTTTGTGTTAAAACCTAAAGGTGACAGATGCAGGAGGCCATTGACAATAACCAATACTGCAGTGGCTCAGATGGTAAAGAATCCACCTGTCAATGCAGGAGACCTGAGTTCGATCCCTGGGTTGGGAAGATGCCCTGGAGGAGGGCATGGCAACCCACTTCAGTATTCTTGCCTGGAGAATCCCCACGGACAGAGGAGCCTGGCAGGCTACAGTCCATCGGTTCTCACAAAGTCAGACATTACTGAGCAACTAAGCACAGCACAGCACTGTGAACCACTTATAAATTCTTTCCAAGAGATGGAGCTCATACCAGGAATCTGATATCAGTATCAGAATGCCAGATGGGGTCAGGCTTGGGAGTCTGCCAAATCTGCTCTCCTGGAAAACGTTCTGCTGTCTTTCCTCCAATACAGAATCCCTTTCCCATTTTCCAATTTCAAGCTAAATTCCACCCACCCTGCAAATGACCTTGAAGTCTGAGCAACCACCCTGGCATCATATTTTCTTTCCCCTTCCCGATCAAACTACTCCAATTCATGGGCACTGCCCTACCTCAAACCTTCATCACATTCGCTCTCTTTCGCTGTCATGAAAGAATCCTCTCTCCACTCCTTCTTCCATCATCCCCAGGGCAGTCCTTCTGAAATACCTTCTGATTATGATAGCCTCTTGCTCAACACCTGTCAGTGTCTCCCTATGTGAGAGCTACCCATCTAGATTCCCTTTAACCTGTCAAACTCACCTATGTCCTAGCAAGAGGCCAATTAAACAAATCCTTGGTTCTCTTGAGTCTATCGGGACTCGATTTTTACCCTATCCTTGCTTTTTGTTATTCACCTGTTCCTGTAACCACTTGCCTTGTGATGTTTTGGACTTGGTTTAGGGTACTTACTCCTCACACTTGATAGATTCTGTTTGTTATTGTTGAGCAGTTGTGTTCTCTTTTGAACATAATTTGTTATAGTCCTGTGACTACTCAGGTAACATTTTGTTCACCCAGTATTCAGACCTAAGTCTGAACACCAATCTCCTGATAGAATATGCCTCATCTCCCTCTTGGGACCAGGTCATATCCTCCCTCACTGTTGCTGTTGTTTAATCCCTAAGTCATGCCTAACCCTTTGCAACCTCATGGACAGTAGCCCACCAGGCTCTTTTGTTCATGGGATTTTCCAGGCAAGAATACTAGGGTGGAGGCCATTTCCTTCTCCAGGGGATCTTCCTGACCCAGGGATTAAACCCACATCTCCTGGATTGGCAGGCAGATTCTTTACCACAGAACCACCAGGGAAGCCCATCCTTTCTCATAAGTTGCAGGATAGACCCCATGGCCCACTGCACAAAACTCCAATCCATTATTCCGGACTCTCCTACCAATTCCCACTGTATATCTGCATAACAGTCACTGAGCTCACCACAATCTTTCATTCTACTATTCTTCCATTCTTTTGTCATGCTATGCCTTACATTTGTAAAACCCTTCCACCATTTTCCATTTGGCACATTCACCATTTAATATCCCATGCTACCACCAATATAATTGATCCTATCTGCATGTTCCCATAGAAATGCATATTTATTACTCCTGAAATTATTTGAGTTCATCTAGTTTCTCCTCCCAAACCTGACTTTCTGTAATGAAACTAATACCTTTTTGCATGTCTGTATCCTCAGATACAGATGCAACAGTCTGTCAAATGACAGTTTCTTAGCAAGTGCTTGTTAATTGAACAAATAATCTACACCATATGTTTGAACATATCTTGATTTTTAAGTTTGCATCATTTAATACTTAAATATCTTCCATCTATGTATCGTTAACTTTGATTACTCATAAACATGATATATAGCAGCAGACATTTTATTTATTGATTTAAATTTTTTTTATCCAGAGTATAGTTGATCTATGATGTTGTGTTAGTTTTAGGTGTTCAGCAAAGTGAACCAGTTGTACACACACTTATATCCCCTGTTTTTTTAGATTCTTTCCCCAAACAGGCAATTACAGAGTACTGAGTAGTTTCCTGTGCTATACAATACATCCTTATCAAGCATTTAAAAAGTACCCCGTAGCCCGCTAGGTCAGTATTGAGAATTTATACTTGATGGACTGTATTATCTTCCTTGATATTAGCCCCTGATTTCTGTTTAATCTGTGTTGTGAAATTTTCATCTATGAATGTATTTTTCTATACTTAAAAAACATAGCCTTTACCAATTCTTAGGAGAATAAGGTCCTTGACAATGTTGCTTTCACATCTTCATTCCTATTTGCTAATTGCCCAAATCCTATTCCAGTAGAATTGAAACACAAGGAAGCCACTTACATGATGGTGGATTAGCATTGGTTAGGAAAGGTAACTGGAGGTCCCACGTGGGAGGAGAATACTTGTTGCAAAGGATATTCATTAATGGTATTATCTCCTTTGCTCATGTCTGTATTCTGCTGTCATCATTCAGTACAGCCTTAATGAGTGACAGGGAGCCTTGTTTCAGTCCAGGTTTCATTCCTAAATACACCCAGAGAAGTTCACCTTGTTCTTCAATGTATGTCTTCAGCCAGTTTACCAGCTGCCTTCTCAAGAGCTACCCACTCCACCACACAGTACCTAAAATTCATTATGCCTCGAATTTGAAACAATTTTCAATGATCCAATTTTCCAAATATGTGTATCTTAAAGTCACTTCCATTTTCAAAATCAGCACAACAATTTCTTGATTTTCTCAAGCTAGAAACATGAGAGTACTCTTACCCTTTTTTCTGACCCTCATACTGAGTCAAAGATCAAATCCTGTGTCTTTAAATCCACCTACTTTTCTCCACCTCCACTCCCTTTATTATAGTCCAAATAATTATCATCTCTTTCCTGAATTCTTGCAAAATATTTTTATTTAGTCCTTCCAATTTACTTTCCATATAGCCTCCAGGGAAGTCTTTTAATAAGCAAATATGATTATTGCTTAAAATCCTATAATGTCATGAGACTGCCTTTAAAATACAGTCTGGAATGTTTCTTTCAGTTCAGAAGACCTTGTATAACCTCTTTAGCTCCATCTCAGCCTTCTTTCTCAGTCTTCATGAGCTTCACTGGAATTCTTTCTGACACCCAAGCATTTCATGCTTCTCCCCAAGCTTTCCGTGAAACTTAATTCCTCTTTACCTAGCCAGCACCTACTTACCCTAGAGAACTCAATGAAAGCATCATTCTAGGAGTCTACTATGATGCCCAGATTAAGTCAGGTTAATTCCTTTGTATGTATGTTTGCTTAAACTCATTACTTTCACTTCATATATCGTATCCCACTTGTGATCATGTAACTATTTATGTAACACTTAGCTTTAGTTTTCATTGCTATTATGTAACCTTTTCCTGGGAGGACAAGCAGGCTTATATTTGGTCTACCTTTATAGGACATAGAAGAGTACTAGGAAAATAGGAGTGTTCTTTGATTGATTAATTCAATAGATGAATGACTATGTCTATACTTTGAGGGTTCAGCTACTTACTGAGATTCTAGATTTTAAATTTAGGCTTGGGTGTATGACTGATATCTCTAAACTGATGGAAACAGGTAAAATGTTGGACTACACATTACTTTTTGGCAAAATTGCCTTCTTTTTAACTGCCTGGGTAAGAAGCTCTTCACACTTGAAAACAGTTTGTACAGGAAGACAGCAGACTCTACTGGGAGTTTCTTAAGACAAGAAGAGGCCTTGTGATTCTGAACTTGTGTTAGTTCATTGTGTAGCTTGGCACATCACTGGCGAGTCAGACACTGTCCTTTTGTTTGAGTGCTTCAATAAGCATGTGCTTATAACTTGTTGGGCAGACACACATCATGTATAATCACTGAGAGCCACCACGAAGCAGCTGCCAGTGGAAAATGCAAGACAATCAAATCAATTCAACAAGGATGGCTAAGAGCAATTGCGTGAAGAGTTAGAATTCACATTGTCTGGCCTGTTTTTCAGGGCATGTAAAATGTGTTTTTAGCATACATGCATTTACTGTAAACTTATTATTAGTAGGTATTTCAGGACTCTTGGGAATAGAATAAACTTTGTGCTTTCTCCCTTATGACTTCTATTTTAGTGCAAAGAACATGAACTTTGGTGTCAGGCTGTCCTGGGTTAAAATTCTATTCACAAATTTTGCAATGCTTGGGAACATTATTATCCTTTGAGAGGTCCTGCTTCTTCGACTTCACAGCTGTCAAGGTTGAAATAAACAGCATGTAAAAAGGGCTGGCAGAGAGTAGAAGCTGGGTAAATGTTAATTTTCTCTTCCCATACATCAGCCCTTTGTTTTTCCCTTTCTTTTTCTTTACTTCAGTTCTTTTGTCTTGGTCTTCCTGGTCTTTGAGGATCTGGGTGACTGTCTTTAATTCCCAGAATATTGGATGGCTAAAATATTGCCTTGAAGATTCTCCAGAATTCTATATGTTAGGAAAATTTAAGCCATCCTTAAACACATTAGCAACTCGTGAAACATTTCTTCTCCTCTGTCTTTACTGATGAAGGGTCTGTTTCCATTGACTGAAGAGTATGCTATATGTCTGCAGTTAATCAATTTAAAATTTCCTGGGGCATAGCCATTACACTTTTCTGGTAGATGCCCTGGAGGGAGGGGAGAAAACTTAGGAGTAATCCATCATCATCAAAATATCCAGAATCCCCTGAATGTCTACCAAGAAAATTTGGTTCATCGTTTTTCTTAGACAGGCCATCTCAAACAAGAAAAAATGGTCGGCCCAACCCCTAACCCACAGAACTGATCTGATGGCTATTAGATCACTGGAACTGTACGTGAAGTTGGATGAGCTGTTGCTAAAAATATTTTAAGTGATAGAAACAGAACCCACTCTTGGCCCCACCCCAGCGGCTCATTAAAAATAGAGGAACTGATTGAGCAGTGGTTTATCTCACCAGATTCTGCTTTCTATGATACGCTTCCCTGAATTATTCTGTTCTGATTTATTCTGGTTACCATTAAGCCTTGGTAATTGGAGTAGGTGAGAAAGGAAGCAATGTCTTAGACTAAAAGAAATCTAAACTTTTAAACAGAAAGGATGATTGAGGACTATTTCATACCCTCTCCTTTTTCTCTCTTCCTTCAACACCTCCCCACTCATCCTTACTCTCAGCTGATTAATTTGCTTTCAGATTCTGTGAGTGGCAATCATAGAAGGTCCACAAGTTCCCACACTACATTTATCCACTGACCAGCACCTGCATCCTTATGCTCTGTCTTCCCTTTTGCTATTATAGATGAAGCATCTGTGCTCCTCGTAAGAACGACCTCTTATTTTTTTATTTAACATTAATAGTGATTGTGTTTTGTTTATTTAAACTGCATCAGGTCTTAGTTGTGGCATGTGGGATCTTTCCTTTTGGCATGAGGGCTTCTGCTCTAGCGTGTGGGCTCTGCAGTTGTGGCGCACTGGCTTGCTTGTCCCGAGCTATGTGGGGTCTTAGTTCCGGGACCAGGAATTGAACCCATGTCCTCTGCATTGGAAGGCAGGTTCTTAACCACTGGACCACTAGGGAAGTCCCAAGAACAATTTCTTTAATTGTCCATCAAATTCTATTCTTCTTCACATTTTTAGGGCTATTGCCCCAGAAATACTCCTCTCTTATGCCATTAATTTAAATTGCCTTCCCACTAGATTAATTCCATTATCTCCTTATGTTATTATTTTGCAGTGTTAAATAAACTTCCTTTACTTCACTTTTGTCTCCAGTAATCACTTCATTATTATTTTATTTTTATTTTTTTTTGCTCTCCTCTACAGCAAAAACCCTTGAAAGTGTACTCTCTCTAATTCTTCTTTTCCCATTCCCCCTTAAACCCACTCAAGTCATGCTTTTGGCTCTATTATTCCAATAAAAAATCACTGTTTTCAACAGTTAAGTTCCAGTTACTAAATCCAAAAGTCAGTTTTCAGCACTCATCTATTCTTTCAGAGTCATTCAGCAAATAAATCTCATTTCTTTTCTTTCATTTTCTTCTCTTTTCTTTTTGAAGTGCTTTCTTTACTGGGTTTCTGGGACACCATTCTCTCTTGGTTGTCATCATCCTCACTGACCACAAAGCACCAGCCAGGCTTTGTTGCTGACTCCTCTCCATCTTCCTCCCTTTAATGGTGGAGAGTCCTGAGGCTCAGGACCGTGCCTCTTCTTTTCTCTAGTTACACTGATTTCTTTGGTGATCTCATTCATTCTCACAGATTTAAAGCCTAACAACACTTTGATGAGTACTGCCTTGGAACTTTCCCTAGAAATCCAGATGTAGATATGCCCCTTCTTCCATGACATCTTCACTGGGAGTTTATGGGTTTATTGGACTAGTATGTCCAAAGCTGAATCCCTGAGCTTCCCCTCATACCTACTCTTTTTTGCTTTCCTCCAATCAATTCATATCAAATCAACTTTTCCTTGGAGTCATCCTTGTTTCTTCTTTCCTTCTCATTCCATAAAGTCCTGATCATCAAGATATAATCAGAATGCCACACATCTCCTTCATCTTTGCTGCCCAAACTACCATCGTCTCTTGCCAGAATTTCGACAGGGAACTCTTAACTGTATTTTCACTTTCACTCATTCTCTCCAATCTCTTGTTCACATTGTACCCACAGGAGTCCTATTAAATCTTAAGCCAGCGTGTCAATAACTTTCTACCTCAATTGGAATCAAAGCCTAGTTTCATTAGAGGCTATAAGACCTTTCATGAACTTGAACTTTCATTAGCTCGTTGACTTCATTTCCTTTCGTTCTTCCCATTGCCCCATCTGGCCTTACCGCAGTGGCCTTCTTGCTGTTCTTTAGCTTACCAATTGGATTTCTGTCTCAGGGTTTTGTACTTCTTCCATTTGTAACACTTTACTTCCATTGTATCTTAACTTTAGCTAGCCAGAAACAGAGGTGTAGAGCTGTGTGATAATCAGAGTGTCCAGGCATGCTCAGAAGTGGGGAGAACAAACGCAAGGACACAGTGAGCTGGCTTCCATTTAGTGCTATCAGTTGTTCAGTTCGTCGACTGCACTTCGAGCAGCCAAGTTCCTGGAGGACCCAAAGAGAGAAGAATTTATCCACAGAATTCTCTTTTGCACTAGTTGAAATTTATCCCCTTGGGTAGCAATTCCACTTCAAATGGCACATATATAGGTTTAGGTGCCCCAGGGTCTGCAGTAGTGAGAACAGGAAGCCCTGGGGCAGAAGGAAAGAAATTAAATCAGTCGGAGTCCCCTCAGAACTGTAACAAGACAAGAATGAGGCCAAGAGAATCTCAGGGCTGCATAAGAGATGTCTGCAAAACCCTGCCTGGAGTGCACTTTTCTTCAGACATTGCCGTGGCTTGCTTTACTCTTGAGCAAATGTGGTCTCTGCTCAGATACCACCTTCTCGGTGAGACTTTTCTCAATTTCCCATTTAAAATCATAGTCACCAAATATTCCAGATCCTCCTTCCCTGGTTTACTTAAGTCTCCTTACTAGGAAGGGCTTCCCTGGTGACTCACCAGTAAAAAATCCACTTGCAATGCAGGAGATACAGGAGACGAGGATTTGATCCCTGGGTTGGGAAGGTCCCCTGGAGGAAGAAATGACAACCCATTCCAATATTCTTGTTGGGACAATCTCATGGATAGAGCAGCTTGGGAGGTTATAGTCCCTGAGGTCACAGAGTCAGATGAGACTGACCAAGCACAAACAGAAATCTGACCTAGAGCTTAAAGTTTGTGAGCTGAAATTGCAAGCTTTCCTGATACACATGAATAGCATATATTCAACATTCTAATCAAAGCATAGGTCATGTGTTTATTTTGTCAAATAATCAAGTATTCTAAGCATTAAAAAATAGGAGGGAGGTGTTTCCTAAGTGGGTCTTAAAGCAAATTGCTGAATTACTGAGAACAATCATTAATGCCCAGTCATCAACAAGATGTTTGCTTGCATAGCTTCTTTATTCTTTCAAGTTGCCTTTTAATAATTTCCTTTTTTGATCTGATCCATTAAATCTCTGTGGTAATAAGTGAAGCAAGCCAGACACAGAAAGACAAATTACATATGATATTCCTTATATGTAGAACCTAAAAACAGGGGCAGTATAAATGAACTTATTTACAAAACAGGAGTCACAGAGATAGAAAACAAAATGATGGTTATCAGAGGACAAGGGACGGGGAAGAATAAATTGGGAAACTGGGACTTATATATAAACACTACTATATATAAAATAGATAACTAAAAAAAAAAAAATCTACTGAATAGCAGGGAACTTTACTCTGCAGTGGCCTATGCGGGAAAAGAATCTTAAAAAAAAAGAGAGTGGCACGCTCAGTCACTTCAGTCGTATTCGACTCTTTGTGACCCTATGGACTGTAGCCCAGCTCCTCTGTCCCTGGCATTCTCCGGGTAGGAATACTGGAGTGGGTTGCCATGCCCTCCTCCAAGGCACCTTCCTGACCTGGGGATCAAACTTGTTCAGTCTATATTTCCCGCAGTGTAGGTAGGTTTCTTACCTACTGAGCCACCTCAGTAGGTAAACTGGAAAAAGAGTGGATTATATGCATAAATTAAATAAAATCTGGCCCCTGGGGGAAACAATGAACTGAATCCATATCTATCCATGTGGATCACTTAAAAAATATTGTTATAAATGAAGCATACAAGCCATAGTATCTTTCAAAAAATCTCTATGAAAATAATTATAAGGATGAAACATAAGCTTATTACTTGTTTTTCCCTCTCCTACATGTTAACAGGGATCCCTGTGAGTCAAACAATGATAACAGAAGAAGGCTTATGAACACTTTTTCTGAACAAAGCAGAATACGGAAACAAGAAGCTGCAGTGGAAACAATAACTCCAGTTAGTCTCTATAAGCATACATAATAAGCATTGTAAGTTATGATATATGCTATTAAACAATAAACATTCCTGATCTTCTTTCTCTAATCTAACTCTTCAAGAAGCGCTAACGTTCTCTGCCATTGTTATTGCAGGGGAGGGGCACTAAATAGTCAGTAGCAAAGGCACAACTATTTTATATCTTTCTTATCATTACTATTATTTTATTCAGAAGGCTTTACAGGGGCCTGACAAGTCTTTGATCCAGAAATACCTGCATCTACATTCTGGTTCAGTCTTCTATTAGCTTGTGTGAACTTGGGCAAGTTATTAAAGTCTTGGTTTCTTTAAATATAGAAAGTAGAGATAATAAGAGTTAAACTCCAAGGTAGGTATTTGACAACTACAACGAAATAAGATGGTATAAAGTAGGCACTAGTACACAAAAAATTTAATACAGACTTAATTTTCCTAGTGTTGACATTTATCAAAACACAACAATGTAGTCATAAAGATCAAAAGAAGCATGAGATAAGAAGAAATAATTTAAAGTAGCTATAATACCAATTAGATTTCTAAATTAAAAATAATAATTTTATGTAATGATTTCAATGTTATTCATATTAAATATAAAAATGTTATGATAGCCTAAGCATTGCAGCGTTGCAGGATACTCTGTTGAAGTGTTACATACATCAAGTAGTAATGCTTTTGGTTTCTAGTGTTACCATGTTCCCTGAGCATTTATACAGTTTAGAGAACCTCTTTCTTCTCTCTAACAGTTAGTTAGAGGTCTACAATATCTTGTTAATAAGAGTCTGCTAAAACTTGATAGTCTAGAACATTTCACTAAGCAATAGATTCAGTTTGCAAGGTAGGAAATTGATGTCCAGATGAATACATTTTTCAGAAGAATTGCCTGTCACTTCCCTCACAGTAAGAATTTCTGCATATAATCCAAACTAAATAGCATATCTTACTCCCTCCCATAGATACATCTTAGGTATGTATCATTTATATGTTTTTATATTTTGTTTTCTCCTCTTTTTATATGAGCTATCAGTTGTATTTTTATATTCCCTGTGGTGCTTTAGAATATTGTACATTTTGAATGAATTTTATTACATGAATGTCTTCAAGGATGTAGATTTTAGTTATGACATATTAATTGCTTCTGGAATATGAATAATACTTTAAAATACTATTTTATAGAATATTGAAAAAATTAACAAATGACTAAAAGGAAAATATATGTGCAAGTTTTCTCCAATATTTTTGAAAATTTTCTGGAAGTTTGAAATTATTTACCATAAGAATGTTTTTAGAAAGACCCCATAAAATTAAAGTTAAAAATCTACTTAGCGTTAATTTTTATTTTCTTATCTCTGGAATTCAGAACTGAAGTCAAAGCAATTCAGAACAACTTTTGAGTAAAGGAAAGCAGTGCCCCCTACAGGTCATGATTTCAGGGTGTTGGGAATGTCTGTAAAGGACGTCTGTAACTGACTCCTCACATCTAGTCGTGAACTTCACGTTTCCGTGCAAGCCACCGCTCTCCCATTCTCCATCCATTCTCACCTATGTAGCACTTGACTGGGAAGGTGACTTCAGACCCAACTCAGACCAATGAGACTCAAAAAAATTTTTTTAAGTTGAAATTATTGGGGAAAAGAAACACCCTTTGGTTATCTTGCCTCAGTGTGAAAAAACTACTTAAATATAGTCAATGCAGAGGCAAGTTAAACAGAGACAGAGAAAAAAAAATCAAGGCCTAATGATATTCTGTGAGAGCTTAGATTCAGTTATCCCTAAAGCTACTTATTTTTTCAGTTTCAAATGAGCTTGTAAAGTACCCTTCTTCTTCTTCTTCTTTTTTTTTTGGGGGGGGCTGAAATTAACTTGAGTTAGATTTCTATCACTTAAAAGTGGGAAAGTGAAAAAAAAAATGGCTTGGGCTAAGAAAGTAAAACCTGTCTGGCTATTCATCAGGCTGGAATAACAGGCATAGATAAAGTCAGTTCTGCAAAATTAATAGGAAATACTTCTCCCAAGGACACACTGCAGCTCTAAAGTGTCATAATAACCCCCTTTATAAGTGACTATGGCTATTTGAAATTCTAATGGTAAGAGTGGAACATCTCACTCTTGTGTGTAGAATTTAAGTCACTTTGACACAGGAAAGCAGCCTCAATTCACAATCCGGAAGCAGAAATTCAGATCCAGGGTTTCTGCACATAGGTTTCCACAGCTATCTTAACTTTGAAGGCTCAAAGGAAACAAGACCTTTGGCTTGTTTTGCAGTTGAGATCCCTGATACAGACTTCACTTGCTTCCAGCCTATCAACATAGGCTTAAATTTGTGGTCAAATTTCACCTAAACTCTACCCCTAAACAGAACTCTATAATAACTCTCTATTTTCCTTAGTTTGGTGAGGTAATCTATGTTTCATTTCTCATTGTGATGGATAAATTAACCTGACTTCATCAGACCACCGGAGAAGGAAATGGCAACCCACTCCAGTATTCTTGCCTAGAGAATCCTGTGGACAGAGGAGACTGGTGGGCTGCTGTCCATAGGGGCACACAGAGTCAGTCACAAATGAAGTGACTTAGCATGTATGCATGCATTGGAGAAGGAAATGGCAACCCACTCCAGTGTTCTTGCCTGGAGAATCCCAGAGACAGAGGAGCCTGGTGGGGTGCCGTCTATGGAGTCGCACAGAATCAGACAAGACTGAAGCAACTTAGCAGCAGCAGCAGCAGACTACAAGTAGTTACCGGTGGCTTTAGGGATTCCCTTGGGGCTCAGACAGTAGAGAATTCTCCTGCAATGCAGGAGATTTGATCCCTGGGTTTGATCCCTGGGTCAGGAAGATCCCCTGGAGAAGGAAATGGCAACCCACTCCAGTACTCTTACCTGAAAATCCCATGGACAGAGGAGCCTGGTGGGCTACAGTCCACGGGGTCACAAAGAGTCAAACCTGACTGAGCCACTAACACTTTCACTACTTTTCACTTTAGGTTGACTAGCTTGGTTTCTTCTTTCCTAATAATAATTTCTCTACCCAAACTGTTTGTTTTAAAATGAAAGAATTGTTCCTTTACTCTTCCCTGAAATAAATCTCATGGAAAAGCCAAGGCTTAGCAGGTGTTCTGAAGTTGGGCTCCATAGCCTGGCTACTCACAGGGGGCTGCCTGTCATAGCAGCAGGAGCAGAATTAGGGAGTTTGTCTGAAAGTTAGAATCTGGGGCCCTATCCTTATCTTCCTTTTTCAGAATCTGCATTTTACTGAAATTCTGGTAATTGTGTGTACAATAAAGGTTGAGAAGTGCAGGTCAGGGGAGTCCTAGAAATTTCTCTAGGGATCCCCAGATCTAATAGAAGGGAGGCACAAAACCACTGGCCTTTCCCTTATGAAAACCATCTGTAATACACTGATTTGTGAGTTTCACTTTTATTTTTTTTAAAGTAGATAAATAAGAATGTTTAATTGGAGTTTCAATATCAAACTCTTAAAAATTAACACAATGAATAGACAGAAAAGTAGAACGATGTAATAGACCTGAAAAGCACTATGAACCAATTCAATGTAATTAAGGTTTATACAATTTTCACACAACAGCAGGATACAAATTCTATTCAAATTCCCATGGACCATAAATCTGGAGACACTGGAGCATATCCAGGGACAGAAAGCAAGGTGCAAAAATGTCATGGTCTAAAGATCTTGAAATCATCCAGAGTCTGTTCTTATTACCACGGAATTATGTTAGAAATCAATATCAAAAGCTATTTGAAAATAACCCACATATTTTCAAGTGTAATGTGACAATTACCACGAGAGATCTTTAACTTAGCTATTGAAAGCGTCAATAAAGTTAAAAGACCGATAACAAAACAGAAGGTGATTGCAGAGAACTCGAAAGCATTTAGATGAGAAATTAATATCAAAATGAGAAATTCATATCAAAGATAATTTAAAAATCACATATATTTAGAAATTGAATATATACTTTAAAATCATGGGCAGACATCTCGGAGTGTGAAGTCAAGTGAGCCTTAGGAAGCATCACTACGAACAAAGCTAGTAGAGGTGATGGAATTCCAGCTGAGCAATTTCAAATCCTAAAAGATGACGCTGTTGAAGTGCTGCACTCAATAAGCCAGCAAATTTGAAAAACTCAGCAATGGCCATAGGAATGGGAAAGGTCGGTTTTCATCCCAATCCCAAGAAAGGGAAATGCCAAAGAACGTTCTAACTATGATACAGTTGCACTCATTTCACATCTGGAAAGTTAATGCTCAAAATCCTTCAAGACAAACTTCGACAATACAAGAACTGAGAACTTCCAGATGTACAAGCTGGGTTTAGAAAAGGCAGAGGAGCCAGAGATCAAATTGCCAACATTCCTTGGATCATAGAAAAAGCAAATGAATTCCAGAAAAACATCTAATTCTGCTTCATTGACTATGCTAAAGCTTTTGACTGTGTGGATCACAACAAACTGGAAAATTCTTCAAGAGATGGGAATACCAGACCACTTTACCTCTCTCTATAGCAACAGTCAGAACCAGACATGGAGCAACGAACTGGTTCAAAATTGGAAAAGGAGTACATCAAGGCTGTATATTGTTACCCTGATTATTTAATTTTTATGCGGAGTACATTATGTGAAATTCTGGGCTGAATGAATCACAGGCTGGAATCAAGACTGCCAGGAGAAATATCAACAACCTCAGATATACAGATGGTACCACCCTAATGGCAGAAAGTGAAGAGGAACTAAAGAGACACTTGATGAAGGTGAAAGAGGAGAGTGAAAAGGCTGGCTTAAAACTCAGCATTAAAAAGTGAAGATCATGGCATCTGGTCCCATCACTTCATGGCAAATAGATGGGGAAACAATAGAAACAGTGATAGATTTTATTATCTTGGACTCCAAAATCACTGTTGAAAGTGACTGTAGCCACAAAATTAAAAGATGCTTCTCCTTGGAAGGAAAGCTATGACAAACTTAGACTGTATTAAAAAGAAGAGGCATCACTTTGCCAATAAAGGTCAATATAGTCAAAACTGTGGTTTTTCCAGTAGTCATGTACAGGTGTGAGAGTTGGACCATAAAGAAGGCTGAGCGCCAAAGAATTGACGCTTTTGAACTGTGGTGCTGGACAAGACTCGGTGCTGGACAAGACTCTTGAGAGTCCTTTGGGCACCTGGAGTGCCAAACACTCTTATAAATCCTTCTACATATACCAAGTTAGTTCAAATCAGTCAATCAACCCTTAATATTCATTGGAAGGACTGATGCTGAAGCTCCAATACTTTGGCCACCGTATGTGAAAAGCTGAAAAGACTGTTCTGGGAAAGACTGAGGGCAGGAGGAGGAGAGGGCCATAAAGGATGAGATGATTGGATGGCATCATCAACTCAATGGACATGAATTTGAGAAACTCTGGGAGATAATGAAAGACAGGGAAACCTGGTGTGCTGCAGTTCATGGGATTGCAAAGAGTTGGACACAATTTAGTGACTGAGCAAGCAATAATCTAAGCAGCTGTAACAAGGAAAATTAGAAAATATTTGTGACAGAATAAAAATGTAAAGAAGGACCTCCCTGGTGGTACCATGGATAAGAATCTGCCTGCCAGTGCAGGAGACACAGGTTCAATCCCTGGTCTGGGAAGATTCCAGAGCAATCAAGTCATGTTCCACAACTACTGGAGCCCATGGCCTAGGGCCTGAGAGCCACAACTGCTGAGCTGGCGTGCTGCAACTACCAAAAGCCCTGCACACAGAACCTGTTCTCCGTTAACAAGAGAAGCCACACAATGAAAAGAAAACAAAGAAACATGCACAGAAACAAAGAAATAGCCCCTGCTCACCAGCAGACACGACTGAGCAACTTCACTTTCACTTTTCACTTTCCTGCATTGGAGAAGGAAATGGCCACCCACTCCAGTGTTCTTGCCTGGAGAATCCCAGGGACGGGGGAGCCTGGTGGGCTGCCGTCTATGGGGTCGCACAGAGTCGGACACGACGGAAGCGACTTAGCAGCAGCAGCACCACAACTAGAGACATCTCCAGAGCTGTACCGAAGACCCAGTGCAGTCAAAAATTAATCATGTAATTTTTTAAAAATGGAAAGGAAATGTATCAGAATTTTTGTTGCAGCTGAACCTGCTTCAGTGCGACTATATGCAATGTGTAATCTTGAATAAGGTATGAAAGCAAATAATGGGCACCAGCATAACACTTTGGAGTTTCAATGATCTGTAAGTGCATCTTTAAGATAAAAAGATTGACAACTGTTATTTTCATCCCCATGAAGATTTCATTGTGAGTTAGTTCATTAGATTGTTTGTGAGGGAATAAGTTTTCGCTGGAGTGGACAGGAGAAGGAAGCACGCCAGTAAGGAGAAGCTAGGCATCTGTACACAAAGTCCCCTGCCCAGCTTGGTCATTTGCTCATCTAATAGAAATGACTACAAGCAGGAGCTGCTGGTTTTTTAGGCCATGTGCATGTAGGGTCCTAGAATGAGACTAAATAACAGAATTGGGGGTGGGTCTATCAAAAGATGACTTTTTGAGAGAAGGAAAAACCAGGAAGATAAATTCGACCAGGACAAATGCCTTGGTTCTCAGAGGGGAGGAGAGATTTTGAGAGCAGTATCGTGGCTGTCAATGGAATTAAGTTCTGCCGTAAGTCCATGGGGTGGGGCGGGAGTAGGGAGACAGAGAGAGAAAGAGAGGGCGTTGAATAAGCTCTTTGCCTCTGATCTTGGGGAATTAGTGGGACACAAGAATGTAATGTAAAGAGAGAAGCATTGCCTCACCTCTCTTTGCTTGGCAGCAGACCACTCACTGCTTTAGCACCTGAGGACTTTGCCTCTGTTCTGTTCAGTTCAGTTGCTTAGTCGTGTCCGACTCCTCGTGACCCCATGGACTGCAGCGTGCCAGGATTCCCTGTCCATCACCAACTCCTGGAACTTGCTCAAACTCATGTCCATCGAGTCGGTGATGCCATCCAACCTCATTCTCTGTTGTCCCCTTCTCCTCCTGCCTTCAATCTTTCCCAGCATCAGGGTCTTTTCTAATGAGTCCATTCTTCACGTCAGGTGGCCAGACTATTGGCACTTCAGCTTCAACATCAGTCCTTCCAAAGAATATTCAGAATTGATTTCCTTTAGGATTGAATGGTTTGATCTTGCAGTCTAAGGGATTTTCAAGAGTCTTCTCCAACACGTGATGCTCGGCCCAGGGAAAGCAGTGCCTTCTGGGAGGATTGCAGGTTCTGAAGGAGATATGGGGGCTTCCCTGGTAGCTCAGCTGGTAAAGAATCTGCCTGCAATGCAGGAGATCCTGGTTCGATTCTTGTGTCAGGAAAATCCCCGGGAAAAGGGATAGGCTATCCACTCCAGTATTCTTGGGCTTCCCTGGTGGCTCAGATGGTAAAGAATCTGCAGTGTGGGAGACCTGGATTTGATCCCTGGGTTGGAAAGATCCCCTGGAGGAGTGCCTGGCAACCCACTCCAGTGTTCTTTCCTGGAGAATCCTATGGACAGAGGAGCCTGGTGGGCTACAGTCTATGGAATTACAAAGAGTCAGACACAATTGAGTGACTAAGCACAGCACAGCACAGCACGTGGAGAAAGGGCCATGATTGGAGACCATAGAGGGCATGCGATCAGAGCGTAGCAGCAGCCAGTAACCAGAGGCCCTGGATTTCTGCTTGGCACACAGAAAACACCTTCTGGGGATGCAGGAAAGTGTAAGGAAGGAGACAGTCTTCCCAAAGGGTGTGTGACCAGATCTCTCATGTGGAAAGAAGAGCCTGTGGAACTTTAGTTAATGTATTCGTGCAACCCCACTTATATCTGAAAGTGGATGACCAATGGGAACACTTAACAAGAGGTTTGTTGAAGTTCAAAATGTAATCCCCTCTCATATCCTTTCTCAGCTACTTTTAAACAGATGAATCATAACACAAGTCCCCCTGGGCACATATTCTGCACAAAGATTTGGAGCTGACTTTACAGCTAAGATAAGAGATCTTAGTGTTTGAACCAAAGTGTATATTCCTCTAAATTCTCCCAGTGTTTTCAGTATTTCTCCAAGGAATACAAGAGGCGGAGGATACTGCCTGCTACTTTTTTGATGCCTCATCACCATTCGACAGTGTTCGACATGTACACAGCCTGATCAAGCACTTGTCTACCCTTCAGTTGGGTCATAACCCATCATAGGTTCATTTCATTGTTTTCAAACATGTTTTAATAACTGCTATCCCCTGAGAATACAAAAATAGCGAACATGTGCCTCTTACTTTCAAAGCTGAAATCAAAGATTTATAACCTTTAGTTCAATGAGAAAAGAGTTCTTGGTTCAAAATTAATATTTTCTGCCTTTTCCCCATGCCAAAATAGAAATGGGTCTGCAGGCACATTTTTCTTTTTCCATAATGAAAGAGTACAGTTTAATAACAGCTTAGCAGTTGTGTTGAGGCAAAAGATTTTCTTTTTCCTTCATTATTTCTTAGTGAAACTCCAAGAGATCAAGCTTACACATTCCTCTGAGGGAAAAAGTGTGAGCGGAAGATAACCGTTTTGCCAGTGAATGCTTGGAACTGCTACACTGGTGTTCTCCACTGCCCTCCTGGGCTTCTCACCAAGGGCCCTAAATCCCACTGTGTAGAATTTAATGTGGTTTTTTTTTTTTTTTTTTTTTTTTANGTCGTGTCCGACTCCTCGTGACCCCATGGACTGCAGCGTGCCAGGATTCCCTGTCCATCACCAACTCCTGGAACTTGCTCAAACTCATGTCCATCGAGTCGGTGATGCCATCCAACCTCATTCTCTGTTGTCCCCTTCTCCTCCTGCCTTCAATCTTTCCCAGCATCAGGGTCTTTTCTAATGAGTCCATTCTTCACGTCAGGTGGCCAGACTATTGGCACTTCAGCTTCAACATCAGTCCTTCCAAAGAATATTCAGAATTGATTTCCTTTAGGATTGAATGGTTTGATCTTGCAGTCTAAGGGATTTTCAAGAGTCTTCTCCAACACGTGATGCTCGGCCCAGGGAAAGCAGTGCCTTCTGGGAGGATTGCAGGTTCTGAAGGAGATATGGGGGCTTCCCTGGTAGCTCAGCTGGTAAAGAATCTGCCTGCAATGCAGGAGATCCTGGTTCGATTCTTGTGTCAGGAAAATCCCCGGGAAAAGGGATAGGCTATCCACTCCAGTATTCTTGGGCTTCCCTGGTGGCTCAGATGGTAAAGAATCTGCAGTGTGGGAGACCTGGATTTGATCCCTGGGTTGGAAAGATCCCCTGGAGGAGTGCCTGGCAACCCACTCCAGTGTTCTTTCCTGGAGAATCCTATGGACAGAGGAGCCTGGTGGGCTACAGTCTATGGAATTACAAAGAGTCAGACACAATTGAGTGACTAAGCACAGCACAGCACAGCACGTGGAGAAAGGGCCATGATTGGAGACCATAGAGGGCATGCGATCAGAGCGTAGCAGCAGCCAGTAACCAGAGGCCCTGGATTTCTGCTTGGCACACAGAAAACACCTTCTGGGGATGCAGGAAAGTGTAAGGAAGGAGACAGTCTTCCCAAAGGGTGTGTGACCAGATCTCTCATGTGGAAAGAAGAGCCTGTGGAACTTTAGTTAATGTATTCGTGCAACCCCACTTATATCTGAAAGTGGATGACCAATGGGAACACTTAACAAGAGGTTTGTTGAAGTTCAAAATGTAATCCCCTCTCATATCCTTTCTCAGCTACTTTTAAACAGATGAATCATAACACAAGTCCCCCTGGGCACATATTCTGCACAAAGATTTGGAGCTGACTTTACAGCTAAGATAAGAGATCTTAGTGTTTGAACCAAAGTGTATATTCCTCTAAATTCTCCCAGTGTTTTCAGTATTTCTCCAAGGAATACAAGAGGCGGAGGATACTGCCTGCTACTTTTTTGATGCCTCATCACCATTCGACAGTGTTCGACATGTACACAGCCTGATCAAGCACTTGTCTACCCTTCAGTTGGGTCATAACCCATCATAGGTTCATTTCATTGTTTTCAAACATGTTTTAATAACTGCTATCCCCTGAGAATACAAAAATAGCGAACATGTGCCTCTTACTTTCAAAGCTGAAATCAAAGATTTATAACCTTTAGTTCAATGAGAAAAGAGTTCTTGGTTCAAAATTAATATTTTCTGCCTTTTCCCCATGCCAAAATAGAAATGGGTCTGCAGGCACATTTTTCTTTTTCCATAATGAAAGAGTACAGTTTAATAACAGCTTAGCAGTTGTGTTGAGGCAAAAGATTTTCTTTTTCCTTCATTATTTCTTAGTGAAACTCCAAGAGATCAAGCTTACACATTCCTCTGAGGGAAAAAGTGTGAGCGGAAGATAACCGTTTTGCCAGTGAATGCTTGGAACTGCTACACTGGTGTTCTCCACTGCCCTCCTGGGCTTCTCACCAAGGGCCCTAAATCCCACTGTGTAGAATTTAATGTGGTTTTTTTTTTTTTTTTTTTTTTTTACTATGTTTCACCTTCGCCTTAAGTGCCAGATGTTTCCAGGAATATTAATATTTCTATCCACAGGACTGAAAGATGAACATGGTAGAAGAGGCCCAGTTACATTCAAGTTCACCTCCTGCCACTTAATTCCAGGGCGATCATTATTGCAGCTCACTGTGATGACAAATATTGAACCATATGTTGACAGCCAATGTTGAAATGGCGCCATCATTCCACGATATTACTTTTCACTAAAAGAGAAATATTTCCTCCAATGCCAAGTGATATGTGTACTCCTTTCATCTTGGAAGTGCCAACTTCTTTAACCTGTGGAAAGGAGATACTTCTTTAATTTCTGGGGCCTGCTCTGCTTCCCCAGTGGCTCAGAAGGTAAAGAATCTGCCTGTAATGCAGGAGACCTGGGCTCAATCCCTGGGTTGGGAAGATCCCCTGGAGGAGGGCATGGCAATCCACTCCAGTGTTCTTGCCTGGAGAACCCCATGGACAGAGGAGCCTGGCTGGCTACAGTCTATGGGGTCGCAAAGAGTTGGACATGCCTGAGTGCCTAACACTTTCACTTTACTTGATGAGGTCAGCCTCTGCTGTTGAGAAAAGGTAGTTTCATCTGAAGTTCTGGAGGTGAGGGGAGCAAAAAGAAGGATGGGGCCTCAGTTTTTTACTGTTTTTGTGATACAGATATAATACAGCACCCATGCTTGTGTACAGCATCTTATACATGGTGTCAGGATGGTGTTTTATAATGCTAATATACTATATTCATCAGTACGGTATTGCTATAGAGATATTGGCTTTTGTGGCAATACCAGAAGCTAAAAGCATCAGACTGAAGATGCCTAATTTTGATGCAATGGAAGCAATCATGGCATGGCCTGTTTTGGTGGAGGATATATTCTTTCACAGAGGAAATCCTAATATGGTGATTTATATATTTTTTTTTTAAAAAAGAATGACATTTTCTGTTGCTCTGAGTCATGTCTTATTTAAAAGATCCACTTTGGGGCTGTAATAAAGTGCTGATGAATATGAAATAAAAAAATTAAGACAACTGGTATCAGGACTTTATTAGGCTTTTCACTGGATACAAAGAAACTTTTTTTTAACATTAAGAACACAATCTTATCAAAAAAATTTCATTTGCTAAACAGAACTGTAGGCATGTATTTTCTTTACATCACATTTATTAAAGTATCAATGACCAGATCCTAAAAAGAGAAGGCACAGGTCTGTCTCCTGCTGGTGAATTTCTCGTGTCTAATGAAGGAAATGTCACCAGCTCTGCAAATTCCCATCCTTTAGACATGAAGTAAATCAACAGAAATGTATGAAAGCAGGGGCCATGAGATGGAAATGTTACATTAAGAGATTTGGATTTTCCTATCACTTATATAAATTTCAAGAGAGGAGGCAGCTACCCAAATGTCCTGAAACTCCATCCCATTCAGACCCTGCCAAGGAGTCACTGTTGGATTCAGAAATATCTGAAAACTCTATTTTAGGAATTCCAACACATTTTACACTTTGCAAATTTGTCTAGAAAACGGCCTTAGGTCTCACGGTTCTTACTCTGGGATGGGTTGGGTTTCCGATTCCTTAGAAAATGTGTTGGTTGTAATAATCTACTTTGACGAGTCTCTCTGGCAGGTGCGGCTTCATTGTCAGGAACTACGTTCCCACTTGCTATCTCTTCCACCCAGTCTCCTGAATAGGCACAGATCGAGCTGTGTCCACACCTCAGACACTCCTCTCTTCCCCCAGCAGTCAAGAGAGTTCCTTTCAACGTCAAATTTTCTACAATTCCATAGATGACCAGGTCTAATCTGATAAAAATAATTTGTGCTAAGTTGTTATTAAGAAGAGTAATTACCTTTCTGAAAGAAAAAGATAACAAATTTTTAAAGGGGTCCTTGTATGAATTAGAAGGTACTTCTCGCCAAAGGCATTTTTAATGTATGGGTATGTTTCAGGTTGTCCTAAATTATTGGGGAATGTTGTATTAGGGATTAATTGTGGGGAGAGAGACTTGGATCTCACAATAGACAAGTGCATGTGGCATTGATCTTACGAAAGTTCTTGCCTAATTATTCTTCCCGTACTTCAGTTGGCCCTTCATAACACATTTCTGGGACTTGGCATGGGCCAATATTTTCCTTCATGAGGGGTATTAAGACTACTGATTTTCATGAACTATCTTAACACAGGAGTGTGGAAAGAGGTAGGATGTTATCCTCTATAGGTAGCCCTACTGAAAAAGACAGGATGCATCGGGATTTAAGATTTAAAAAAAAATGCAGAAACACCCAATTAAATGTGAATTTAAGATAAACAATGAATAATTTTTAGTACATAATAATAAGTACATCTCATGAAATATTGAGAAATATTATACTAAAAGTATTCATGTGTATTTGAAATTTGAGTTTCACTGGGTGTCCAGTATTCTATCTAGCAATCTTAAATATGGGACAAAAATAATTGAAGATGGAGAAAAAGAAAAGAAGGTAGATTAATATCCTGTACTAAAATCCCAGACCTAAAGATAACAGAGTTTTGCTTTGAACACGACCACCAGTGCAGATCCTTAAATTAGTATTTGAATGCACTTAGGCAGATAGCAAAAATTCAGGAGTATTGCTTCCTGCTTTTTTGCAAAGGGAATCACATTGGTACCACCTCATGTTGATGGGTCTTTCATGACCCTCACAGAGCCAAGGCAGTTCATTATACTTGAGAAGACTCATTTTTTTTTTTTAAGTAATGGTTTGGAGAAATATTTTTTTAAGGAAAACTTGGGTTCCCCAAAAATGGGTTCCATGAAAAATGGGTTCCATGTTTGGAAGAACAACTTTAGAAGTGCACCGGCTCTCTTGTGGATGGAAATGAGTCTGAATTTAGTTTCTTTGCACATTAATGAAGTTAATAAATTAATTGATGTTTGAAACTTAAGAGCATTGGGTATCCCACAAGCTGCATTATTTGCTTGTGGGAACGCAAATGAGTACTAAAGTACATTCCTCATGTGGTTTAAAAAAAAGGCCATTTTTAACAAAAACATAATCTCCTTTTAAATTTTAATCCCAAATTGCAACAGTAACAAAAATGTCAATGTATTAAGGCTGGTCATAATGTGCCCTTTTTCTTTAGGATAAGTTTGATTTTGTACAAGACGTGGTACACTTACACACACACCACATACAAGCACATACTTCTTTCCATACAAATAAACATTTAGAACTAATAACTATAAAAGAGTATCACAAGTGAAATAAAAAGTGCACAATTTTCAACAGACTTAATCAACACATTTTACAAATTCCACAGAACATTTTATCATTGTCATTGGGAAAACAAACAATTTAAAGCATTATTTAAAACTGTATGTAACACAGGAGCCACCAGTAAGTTATGGCAAATACAGCATTTACACCATTGTGTCACTGAAATCTAGTTGAAAAGACTAAAGTGCTATAACATAAAATACTTTTAAAAACCTTGTTTAGCATATCTTGAGGGACACTATGCATTATTTTCTATTAGCGATTCAGAAAGCAGCACTCCACCTGTGAAGCTCTGATCTGGAGAGCAACCAAAGGTCAGAAGTTTGTGTCGCTGGATCATTAAAATTGCAGAACTGAAAAACTCACGAAAACATACATTTCCTGAGACTTCCAACTTTCCTGTCTGGAGTCCTAACAGGGGAGATCCTGAATGCGTAACGATGGCTAAAACATCTTAGAGCCTCAAAGAACTTAAAACAACAGTAAGAGAAGATGTGTGTTTGTTTATGATTTATTTTTAAGTTCATCTTTGATTCTCCAGCTTGAAGTGTTACTGGCAACATAGTTAAGACTATCACTGCTAGGCATTTCTTATTTATGACAGTCTTATTTTTCACTGGTTTTCTAGTGATTTTTCTCCTCTTAACTACTTAAATATTTGAATTATGTTTGTGCCTACTTACACAGGAGCTAATGATTTTAAGAGTTAAAACTGCAATAGAATCAGGTTGATTGATTAGAGTGGTTTCCACTTGAATAATGTGTGAGATGTTCATGCTCTGTGTGTGTGTGTGTGTGTGTGTGTGTTTATGTGTGTACACACATAGGTGCATACATACCAAACACTTCATGCTCTAATACATTCACTGTTAGGTGGTGCTCCATGAAAAGTAAGTTTTCCTAGTATGGCTGAAAGTGAATATTGAGGTCATCATATAGAGTATCCTAAGGCTTTTAAAAGATGCCTCCTCATTCTCTGCATTCATGACTGTGTAGTAATAAGGGAGACATAAAGGATGAAATAGCAGGACTCATCACCATATTGGGCCTTCAAAATTATAGACAAGAAAGCAAACCAAAAACTGCTACTCTCTGTATATTTTCCCTCATCAGCCACTCACCCCTTTGATTTCCTGCTATAATTGGGTAAAAGTAGGATTTTGTTTCTGTTTTTTTTTTTTTTTTCCCTTCCTTGCAGGACTAGTGATGGAAAAGTCTTAAGAACTAAGCAAAACAAAATGTGCACCAAGATATATCTCCTACCATTTGGGGTTTATTTGTAGCCCTTGTGCTCAAATGCTCTGGAAACACGATGTCTAACTAAGACAAAGGAGCTTAGGCCGATGGCAAACTCTAATCACATACCACTAGTCCTCATCCCCACCTCTTTATTTAAGGCCCACAGCCTGCTCCCCAAGTGTGTTCCAGAGCAGGGCCAATGGACAGAAGACAGCCAAAGGCATCTTCTCTCTATTCTCCTTGCAAAAGAATCCCTTCTAGTGAACTCTTCAGCTGGAGGACCCAGGGTTCACGTCTACCTATTCCCTCCTTTAGAAATTAAGGCAAGTCCATGTACTCCCAGTGCCTGCTACATATACACTGTATATCCACATGGAAACCAAACATTGGCTTGGAAATATCTCTTGTCAAACAAGGTCTCTACGTGCAGGTTATTAATAACAATTAAATGCTTTCTCCAGTTGAAAAACTGCACGATTAATCTAATGCTTCAGCATGTTTGTTTTTTTCCAGCACCCAAATGACAAATATGACAAAGCTAATTCTAAGCGAATATTATAAGAAAGCATCTAAGTTCAAGAAAATACAACATAGTTACCTCTATATTTTACTCATTTTTCATTAATATGTTGAAAGATCTGTTTTCTCATACATTTATAAGTTAAATCCTTGTGTCTTTGTAAGTTTGCTTGGCTAAAGGTCCTCCTGAGGGATGAATAATGAATAGTCAGAGAAAACTTGCCCAAAAAACAACTTCACAGGACATTAATTCCAATAAGCTATCGTCCTTATAAAAGGAATCATATTCCATTGCACACAAAGAGCAGGTGAAAGATGTAAAAAGACAATAAAACTGTAAGAAGAAAGGAAGTGGAAAGAAAACTATATTTGTAGATAATATTATCTATTTGTACAAAAATATTTGAATATAATCAGCTACTCTACTTTCAAAGTTCTCATCAACTCTTTTTCGTACACTGTTAAGGGTTTTGGTCTTGAAACTAAAGTATTTAATATCATCAAAGTTTTCGCTTGAAAAGAAGAATTGTCACTGTGTCTGTCTGTAACTGTGTGTGTTTGTGTGTATTTGTATCTGTCCACCTGCAAGGAGTAGGTACAGATTGGTTTATTTTGTTTGTTGATACAAATACACACAACTGGAATGGAGACTATATCTGTTGCGTGTATATATGCATGCTACTTGGTCAACAAAACACAGCTGTGTACTTTTCATAAATGTTCTCTTCAGTCTAAACAATTTCTCTCCATTTCCCACAGTGGCTAGTAAATACTATTTTCTGATAGTGAGTATTTATAATCTTCTAGTAAACTCTTGATTATTTATAATTTTAATGTACATAAACTTGGAATCAAATCCCTTACCTAAGACTCAGAGATTAAACCACATGTTGTATGTTTAAATTAATTAAAAACTGAGAGCATGCGTTTATTTCTCTATGGTCCCACTTTACATGGATTATGTTGTTTCCCCCCAGGAAACTATTGAGCTGTGATTATTTCTAAACAGGAAGATAAAATAATTCAGAATTGTACAAATTTCAGCAAATTTTATAGATTTTTATAAATGCCTCAAAATAGTCCTGTGAGGCATATAGGAAAGGGTTATTGTGCTCTTTTAAGGTTATTTGGAGCTGTCAAACATCACAACGACACCAAGGGGGAAGCAATGCTTAGAGTTGTATTGCATTTTTCTTCCTCATACATGTGGACTATTACATGGTAGAAGGGAGAAACTTTCGGTGAAACTTTGGGCTCTGCCTCAAAATTAACCCTGGGGTGAGATGGACGGAACCCCAAAGTGATTTTCAAAATCTGCTCAAGTCACATATACTTAAGAATCTCCTGAAGATGCTTGATGGGTCCTGGAGAGGTCACAGTCATAGTTTCAAAGACATTGTTCTCATTCATTCTGTGACCCTTCCTTTTTCCTCAACTTTAATTAAAAAAAACTCAAATTGAAGCTTCTTAGAATATGTTCCTCAAAATTTGAGATGTAGAATGACATGTTGGGAAATCTTAATTTGGTAGGAAAGTTTGCAGAACCTTTCACTTCTTTCTTTCTTTTCCTATTTTAATTTTTTTAGTCCAGTTAATTGTTAGAAGAACTTTTGGAAGTGTTCTTTTCAGAATTTTCTGATTCTATTTTTTAATTAAATTTTTTCTTTTATAATTTTACTTTTATTTACTTTTTCATGGGAAGTCATTTTATTTTAAATATAGTGGTATGTACATGTTGATTCCAAACTCCCAATCTATCTCTCCTGTCCCCATCCTTCCCCCTATAACCATAAATTTGATCCCCAAGTCTGTGTGCCTTTTTCTGTTTTTTTTTTAAAGTTATTTGTATCTTTTTTTTATTCCACATATAAGAGATATCAAATGCTATTTGTCCTTCTCTTTCTTATTTTACTCAATATGATCATCTCTAGGTCCAACAGAGTTTTCTGATTTTAACACACATAATTTTTCATTTACTGGGCATTTTCAAGACAATATTTAAGAGATTTCTGAATTAAAGTGACATCCATCTCCTCACCACCTCCATTTTTCAATATGGAGTTGGCACTAATTGTTCTTCCACGGAAGTTTTTTATTCTATATTTATAGCTGCCTTCAATAGAAATACTGTGAAACACTATTGTTTTTAGATGACACAAAATTTACTGATTATGGCCTCCAGTATTACTGATGCAGGGAAATTGATTTGATGCATATTATCTATGACCAAAAGTTAGCAAGATCGCAGGCTACAGAATATTATACCAGATCCTACAAAACAAGTAAATTTCAATACAACAATGTAATACACATTATGCTGGCATTCAATTACTTTTAAGTCCCATACAGCATCAGATTAAAAAGAGCGAGCGAGAGAGGGAGCAGAAAGTTTCATTTGGAGGACAGTGTCGGAGCCCTAAGCTGAAATCAGAAACACAATCAAGTAAACACCCATAAGTTACAAAGACTAATTCTGAAAAACAAAATGTACTAGTCTTTTTTTAATCCCTAACACTAGAAGTAGGTTTGGCTTATCAAATGGGAAATGAAATATTTATAGTAATGAAGAGTATGATAATAATCACTGAAGAAATGGTTTCCCCCTTTCCCACCCACTTTCAGCCCTTATCCCTTCAGAAACTCAGTGGAATAGGAAGATCAGAGTGTTTATAGATAAGACATCTAATACAGTGAATCTTCTCCTTCTTATTCACTGATACTCCAAACAGTACCATCAAGTGTTGGCTTCCCCTTCGTCAAAGACATAGTTGAGCTTTATGACGGTGCTGATGAAATCACCAAGTTCTACAAAGTCGGCAGTGACGATGTTGATGCCACTCTCTCCTGGCTTCTGTGTGCGGACCCACTGCATCATGGCAGGAAGAGCTCTGAGAACGGAAAGAAAAGAGATGTTACAGGAGGAAAGACATGATTTTTCAAGCTTGCAATCCCCAGGACTTTCTTTCGTTTTCTAACTTACTAAAATAAATGCCCCAATTACAGATACATAATGGAGAAAATAAAAAACAACAAATGGATGATGGTAAATTCTTAACTTCTTAAGTGACTTGCAGGAGAAATACAGTCATCCTTGGAGAGTGGCTCAGATGGTAAAGAGTCTGCCTGCAATGCAGGAGACGTGGATTCAATCCTGGGGTCAGGAAGATCCCCTGGAGGAGGAAATGGCTACCCACTCCAGTATTCTTGCTGGAGAATTCCATGGACAGAGGAATCTGGTGGGCTATAGTCCATGGGATCGCAAAGAGTTGGACAAGACTGAGAGACTAACACTTTGGAATCCATGAGGAACTGGTTCTAGGAATTCCCACAGATACCAAAGTCTGTGAAAGCTCAAGTGTCTTACATAAAATGAAGTTGTAAAGTCAGTCCTTCTTATCCATGGTTTCTGCATTCATGAATTCAACCAACCCAGGATCAATTTTTGTGGATATGGAACCCAAGCATATGGAGGGCTGAGTGTAGTCACTATATCAGTCAATATTGGACTCCATCTTTGGAGATCTCAGATGCCATGAGAATTTATAGTGACATTTCTCCACTAAGAAAGCAACATTCTTGCACTCATTTTCTAGTTTGGTATGATGTGATTGCAAACCCTGGAGAACTATGGGTTAGTGAGGTCAGGGATGAGTACATGCACTTAGCAAACATTTATTACAAACCCACTATTTTCAGGAAATGTGCTGGATATTATAAATAGACATACTAGTGAAACTCCCTGCATTTAAAGAGTGCATAATTTGGTGGTAGACAGATGGACAAGGAAGGCAATTTTAATATAGTACAATCAGGGCTCATCCTTTAAACTTATTTACTATTCACCTCTTCTATTCCAGATACCATTGAAGGCAATTGAAAAACTTGAGTGAGCATAGCGGATAAAAATATCCACCTGTGAGGAGCTTATAGTCTAATAAGGAAAGACAAACAATGAATAATAATCATAAATTAATTACATCATTTGATAGGAAGGAAGAAGCGCTACTAAAATGCAGCAAAAAAAAAGGGAAGATTTGAAGTGTGCATATAGAGAGGAGTGGAGCAGATTGCAACTTAAAATAGGGTGCTTACACAGGTGCATTGACAGGGGGTATTTGTGCAAGGATTTGAAGGAGACAAGGGAGTTAGTCACGTAGATAACTAGGGAAAACATTTCAACTGGTGCCATAGCCTTAAATGGGTAGCAGGCGTAAACTTGGCAAAATAAAGAGGAGACCATTTTCTCCAATAAAAGATGAAGTTAGAGGAATAATAAGGAAAGAGGGGGCAGATGCTGTATGGCACTGTAGGCTATTACAAGGGTTCTGAGTGTTACTTTAAGTGAAATGGGGAGTCTGGAAGATCTTGAGCAGAACAGTGTTGTGATCTGACTTAATTATAAAAGATGATTCATCACCACGAGAGCACAGTGGAGAGTNTTTGATCCCCAAGTCTGTGTGCCTTTTTCTGTTTTTTTTTTAAAGTTATTTGTATCTTTTTTTTATTCCACATATAAGAGATATCAAATGCTATTTGTCCTTCTCTTTCTTATTTTACTCAATATGATCATCTCTAGGTCCAACAGAGTTTTCTGATTTTAACACACATAATTTTTCATTTACTGGGCATTTTCAAGACAATATTTAAGAGATTTCTGAATTAAAGTGACATCCATCTCCTCACCACCTCCATTTTTCAATATGGAGTTGGCACTAATTGTTCTTCCACGGAAGTTTTTTATTCTATATTTATAGCTGCCTTCAATAGAAATACTGTGAAACACTATTGTTTTTAGATGACACAAAATTTACTGATTATGGCCTCCAGTATTACTGATGCAGGGAAATTGATTTGATGCATATTATCTATGACCAAAAGTTAGCAAGATCGCAGGCTACAGAATATTATACCAGATCCTACAAAACAAGTAAATTTCAATACAACAATGTAATACACATTATGCTGGCATTCAATTACTTTTAAGTCCCATACAGCATCAGATTAAAAAGAGCGAGCGAGAGAGGGAGCAGAAAGTTTCATTTGGAGGACAGTGTCGGAGCCCTAAGCTGAAATCAGAAACACAATCAAGTAAACACCCATAAGTTACAAAGACTAATTCTGAAAAACAAAATGTACTAGTCTTTTTTTAATCCCTAACACTAGAAGTAGGTTTGGCTTATCAAATGGGAAATGAAATATTTATAGTAATGAAGAGTATGATAATAATCACTGAAGAAATGGTTTCCCCCTTTCCCACCCACTTTCAGCCCTTATCCCTTCAGAAACTCAGTGGAATAGGAAGATCAGAGTGTTTATAGATAAGACATCTAATACAGTGAATCTTCTCCTTCTTATTCACTGATACTCCAAACAGTACCATCAAGTGTTGGCTTCCCCTTCGTCAAAGACATAGTTGAGCTTTATGACGGTGCTGATGAAATCACCAAGTTCTACAAAGTCGGCAGTGACGATGTTGATGCCACTCTCTCCTGGCTTCTGTGTGCGGACCCACTGCATCATGGCAGGAAGAGCTCTGAGAACGGAAAGAAAAGAGATGTTACAGGAGGAAAGACATGATTTTTCAAGCTTGCAATCCCCAGGACTTTCTTTCGTTTTCTAACTTACTAAAATAAATGCCCCAATTACAGATACATAATGGAGAAAATAAAAAACAACAAATGGATGATGGTAAATTCTTAACTTCTTAAGTGACTTGCAGGAGAAATACAGTCATCCTTGGAGAGTGGCTCAGATGGTAAAGAGTCTGCCTGCAATGCAGGAGACGTGGATTCAATCCTGGGGTCAGGAAGATCCCCTGGAGGAGGAAATGGCTACCCACTCCAGTATTCTTGCTGGAGAATTCCATGGACAGAGGAATCTGGTGGGCTATAGTCCATGGGATCGCAAAGAGTTGGACAAGACTGAGAGACTAACACTTTGGAATCCATGAGGAACTGGTTCTAGGAATTCCCACAGATACCAAAGTCTGTGAAAGCTCAAGTGTCTTACATAAAATGAAGTTGTAAAGTCAGTCCTTCTTATCCATGGTTTCTGCATTCATGAATTCAACCAACCCAGGATCAATTTTTGTGGATATGGAACCCAAGCATATGGAGGGCTGAGTGTAGTCACTATATCAGTCAATATTGGACTCCATCTTTGGAGATCTCAGATGCCATGAGAATTTATAGTGACATTTCTCCACTAAGAAAGCAACATTCTTGCACTCATTTTCTAGTTTGGTATGATGTGATTGCAAACCCTGGAGAACTATGGGTTAGTGAGGTCAGGGATGAGTACATGCACTTAGCAAACATTTATTACAAACCCACTATTTTCAGGAAATGTGCTGGATATTATAAATAGACATACTAGTGAAACTCCCTGCATTTAAAGAGTGCATAATTTGGTGGTAGACAGATGGACAAGGAAGGCAATTTTAATATAGTACAATCAGGGCTCATCCTTTAAACTTATTTACTATTCACCTCTTCTATTCCAGATACCATTGAAGGCAATTGAAAAACTTGAGTGAGCATAGCGGATAAAAATATCCACCTGTGAGGAGCTTATAGTCTAATAAGGAAAGACAAACAATGAATAATAATCATAAATTAATTACATCATTTGATAGGAAGGAAGAAGCGCTACTAAAATGCAGCAAAAAAAAAGGGAAGATTTGAAGTGTGCATATAGAGAGGAGTGGAGCAGATTGCAACTTAAAATAGGGTGCTTACACAGGTGCATTGACAGGGGGTATTTGTGCAAGGATTTGAAGGAGACAAGGGAGTTAGTCACGTAGATAACTAGGGAAAACATTTCAACTGGTGCCATAGCCTTAAATGGGTAGCAGGCGTAAACTTGGCAAAATAAAGAGGAGACCATTTTCTCCAATAAAAGATGAAGTTAGAGGAATAATAAGGAAAGAGGGGGCAGATGCTGTATGGCACTGTAGGCTATTACAAGGGTTCTGAGTGTTACTTTAAGTGAAATGGGGAGTCTGGAAGATCTTGAGCAGAACAGTGTTGTGATCTGACTTAATTATAAAAGATGATTCATCACCACGAGAGCACAGTGGAGAGTCATCTAGCCTCGTTTGCAAAATCAGGGAAAACTTTTCAGAAGAGCACTGAAGACTTAGGAAGACTTAGCTGGGTGCAGGTGGAAATGGGAGATGGAGGATGATGTGGTATATTTTCAGACAGAGAAAATAGCATTTCTACATTCATTAACAGGGGTCTGGTGTGCTCAGGAGTAGGGCGTTTGGACAGACAGATCCAGCTATTAATAAGGATGCAATATCCTATGATAGCACATTGACGAGAAGCCACTATGACTTAAGTAGGCAGGAAGGGAGGTTGAGAAAGGCATAAACGAACCGAGGTCTTAGAGATGACAGTGCAATAACAATGAAAGAGTGAGGAAGCCCATGTGACCGTTAAATTTCTGGATGGAGAGAAGGAAAGATACAGAAGTGTGCATGGAGAGATCATGATGAAATTAAGAATCTCAAAGAAGCTATAAAATTTAAGGAAGCCTCAAAGTGCTGGAGAAATAAGAAGGGACCAGAAGACAGAAGGTTTTCAGAATGTAAATCGACTTAAAGCTGTTAACCAGGGAAATAATATGCTTAGATTTGTGATTCAGAGAGTGTGGTTTGCCTTCATGTGAGCAAATGAAGAGAAGAAAACAAGACTAGGATCAGCGCTAACAACCAGAGAGCTGTAGAAGGAATCTAGACCAGAGATAATGGGAACTTACATTGCGGTGGCCACAATAAATATATTTGAAAGGAACTAAGGAGAAAAGGTGGCATTAGTGGTAAAAAAGTTCACCTGCCAATGCAGGAGACACAGGAGCTGAGGGTTTGGCCCCTGGGTGAGGAAGATCCCCTGGAGGGGGAAATGGAAACCCACACCAGTACTCTTGCCTGGAGCATCCCATGGACAGAGGAGCCTGGTGGTCTATAGTCCATGGGGTTGCAAAGAGTTGAACATGACTGAAGTGACTGAACATACACACACACACAAGGAAATAAAAGGACAACATCTGACTGGTGTGGGATTGGATATGATGGAGATAAAGAAAGAGGCCATGAATGATGCCTAGATTTCTAGCAGTATTCTAGCAGGTGAGTGTCATCTACTAATTTTGGAAGGATACGATTGAAGGCTTCCCAGTGGATGTACTAAGTTCAGTCCGAGACCTGTTGATTCTGAGGTGACTTTGGGACACATGAATTGAGATTTCAATTGATTAAGTACAGGTCTAATATTCAGGACATAGAGCTGGTCAAGAGCCATCATGTAAAAATAAAAGAGCTATGAGAGTGGATAAAATTACCTGGGAAGATTGTATAGAGAAGGACGAGAAGAGAAAATCTGAGTATCAGCTACATGGGCAGAAAAGTTGATTCAATTAAAAAAGGGAGAATTAGGTATAGAAGTAGGATGAAAATCAGGAGCATATAGTAGCATGAAATCAGAAGAAAAGAAAGTCATGCTCCTTTTGGTTTGTGAGGTTGAAGTATTACATTCTGTAATACAGTGCCTTTATCCAGATCTCATAAAGCACATCTAGCCAAACTTGACCCATCCAGGCAAAACTGAAACAACTGCCTTGGACTACATTAATCCTGCGGGTAGTACCTTAAAAATTCGGATCCATGTTTTCCAGCATTCACCTTTGTTTGTTAGATACAGATAGAGGAGAACCCAAAAAGTGCTTCTAAAAGACGGTAACATGGACCTATTGCTGTCAGAAAATAGACTGGCAGGTGGAGGAATTTGGTCTTCATAGCAACAGTTTCTGAAGGGAATTCTATCTTGAATTAAAAAACTGTGGATCCCTAGAGCACAGACACAGGGGTATTCAAGTTCATCAGAGAGACAGATGCCACGGCAGTGTGTGTGCAGCCACTCGGGTTTGAATTCCATTACTTTCTCTTCTGGGCTTGCTCGGGCAGATGGTATATCTCTGTTGTGAACACAGTATCACCTTGGTATTTCAGAAAAAGCAGACACTCTTTGGGAAAAGTACCAAACCTGTCCATTTCCTGGGAAGATGGTTGCTTAGCAGATACACTCACCTTGAGAGGTGAGAGGTGGGTAGAAGAGTGATACTGAGGCCAGTGCCAATTCTGTATTAGCTTTAACCAAGTAGCTGGTTTGCCAGATCCCTAGGGTACTAGGTTATGGAAGGTTCTTGAGCAAAAAAATTCCCATCTGAGAACCATGACCATCATGAAAACAGCAACTCAGATGCCTGCTACTGCTCTAAGATTGATATTCCTGGGCCTGAATTTAGAATAACTAATTGCTATCCCCATGGAGAGATGTTAGGAGTGCTCTTCTCTGTTTCGCTATAAAATAGATTACTTTGAGGATTGATGAAATATCATTTTGGAATAGCTTGTAGTCCTCAGGTGAAATGAGTTTTACATTTAAAATGCCACTTCTCTGAGTCATGGGAATGGTTTTCTTTTTCTGTTCAGATATACTTTTCTCAAGTCAATATGATACCAAAAACAAAATAAGCAATAATGCCAAATTGAATCTCCAATACTCAGATGGACTTAGGTAGAATTATGTCAAACAAAAAGACTCAGTGTTCTAGATTAAAACAAACAAATGCTGTTGAAGTTACAATAATTATCTAGAGTGGCATTTCTTAAACTTTTAAAATTCTTTTCCCACCATAGAACCTTTTAAAATATTTCCCTTCCTCACTTTCTTTCTCAATAAAGTTTTAATATCACAGATAGACTTTAAATATGTTTACATATTGTTTGTATATCCCTGTGCTTTTTACATAAAAAGAGCACATTTTTTTATTTGCCCTCGTGAGAATCAATTCTTAGATGAATGAATTGAAAAGCCTACTCTGGTGGTAATAAAATATTGTCTCAATGCAATAATTTTCACTGTATAAGACAAATTGGTTAACAAAGACCTACTATATAGTACAGAGAACTCTGCTCAATACTTAATAATCTAAGTGGGAACAGAATTTGAAAAAGAATAGACGCATGTATATGTATGGGCTTCCCAGGTGGCACTAGTGGTGAAGAACCCATATGCCAGTGCAGGAGACATAGAAGACAGGGGTTTGACCCCGGGGTCAGGAAGATCCCCTGGAGGAGGGCAAGGCAGCCCACTGCAGTACTCTTGCCCGGAGAATCCCATGGAGAGGAGCCCAGCAGGCCACAGTCCATAGGGTAGCAAAGAGTAGGACATGACTAAAGAGGCTTAGCACACAAATGTATAACTGAATCGCTTTGCTGCTGTACACCTGAAACTAACAAAACATTGTTAATCAACTATACTCCAATATAAAAAAATTAGAGAAAAAACAAACTGGTTAAACTTTAATGTTTTAAAATCACCCATTCATTTATTTGGAATTCCCTGATAGCTCACTTGGTAAAGAATCCGCCTGTAACGCAAGAGACCAGGGTTCAATTCCTGGCTCAGGAAGATCCACTGGAGAAGGGATAGGCTACCCACTCCAGTATACTTATGCTTCCCTTGTGGCTTACCTGGTAAAGACTCCTCCCACAATGCAGGAGACCTGGGTTTGATCCCTGGGTTGGCAAGATCCCCTGGTAAAGGGAAAGGCCACCCACTCCAGTATTCTTGTGCTTCCCTTGTGGCTTACCTGGTAAAGAATCTGCTTGTAATGCGGGAGACCTGGGTTCAATCCCTGGGTTGGCAAGATCCCCTGGAGAAAGGAAAGGCTACCCACTCCAGTATTTTGGCCTGGAGAACTCCATGCACTGTGTAGTCCATGGGGTCTCAAAGGATTGATCATGACTGAGCCACTCTCACTTTCATTCATTTATTCAAGAAAGATATATTGTACCTGCAGAAAACAGTGTTCTAGGTATAGCCCCTTAGAGCATTTTGGGGTTTAAACCTTTCTCACCTCTCTCTAAGAAAACACTGCTGTAGCCCTGCCCCCACACTCTTCTTCTGTGACTTTTCTACAGTACAGTCACAATAACCTTTCTCAGAACTGAGTGCATTATTCTTCTACATGAACAACTGCAGTCTCCCCTCATCTAGAAGATACACTCAGTTTTGAATCAGTCAGGGTGAGTCCCTGAAGCCTCCCTCACACACTCACCACACACACACCTCTCTTCAGCCTCTGGGCTAATTTGTTCTCTGGTAATACTGAAATTCTTGTGTGTTCTCCCAAACACATCCTGTGGTTTCATGCCTCAGTTTTTTTTCAAGACTTCTATTTATATAAAATACCATTCTTTCTTCAGTACCCTTCCTGGTCTAACTTCCACTTGCCCTTCAAGACTTGGCTCAGGCAGTATTTCCATCCTTTCAGCTCAAATCTGGGTGAAGAGCTCTCTTCTTGATGCTTTATACTCCTCAAGCACAGTCTGTAACTACACATTGCACATGGTGCTCAGATTTTCCACTTCCATGCCTATTTCTACCAGTGCTTGAACTCTTTTCTAAAAAACAAAAATCATATCGTGGTCATCAATAGGTCCTCTGTACCTACCACAATCCCTGGAACCCAAAAGGAAAATAGCACATTTACTGAACACAGATATCGAGCTAGAAATCCTGGACCCAGCTGTCTCAAAGTCCAACAAGCAAAGTGGATGTGAACCAATCAGGATAATACAATATGGCGCAACAGACATGGGCATGGAGCCTATGGGAGCATGTAGGTAAAATAACTTATTTCACTTGGGAGAAATTTAAGGAGTGCATCACAAAATAGGTGACATGTTGAGCGTGGTCAAGACTCTTTAGATAAAGAAACCAAGTATTTCAAGAAAAAGGAACAGCACATCCAGTCGAACATGGACTATAGAGAACTTACTTGTATAGCTCAAACTTTGTACATTTTAATCATTACTTCTTCATTTCTCCATCTCTCCAGCTCATGGTAAATACCATTCTATTCTCTGCTTCTATGAAACTATTTTTTGATTCCACATAGAAATGAAGTTATACAGTATTTATCTGTGTCTGGCTTATTTCACTTAGCATAATGCCCTCCTAACAAAACAGTACTGTATCCTGAAATTTGCTAAGAAGGTAGATTCTATGTTAAGTACTCTTACCACGCATATACATAAAAAATAATAAAATAATAAAGGGTGCAGGAGGAAATTTTGAGAGGGGATAGGTATGTTTATGGCCTTAATGGTGATGGTTTCATGGGTATACATACTTATCTCCAAACTCATCAAGCTATATACATTAAATATGTATACCAGTTTTATCTATCAGACCTCAATAAAGTGTTTTTTTTTTTTTTTAAATATATGGGTATGAAAGAGATGGCATGATTAAGAAGGATGAGGTGACGAGAGAGTAGGCGCCATGGTGTGGGAACACTAGAGGGGGTGACCGGAGAAGGGGAGGAACAAGGTGTTTGGGCCAGATTGTTAGGGGCCTCCTTTGACCTGTGGCTTCAGAGCTTCCCCTTACATGCTCTCAGCTTTGTTCTTGATTTTGTCCGAAGAAGAGTTCTTTGATTTTCTCATGCAAAGAAGAATTTAATATTAATTCCATAGGAAGTCTACTGCCTAATGACACTGAAACTAGTATTCAAGACCTCAGGAAGTTTCCTTAGGAAGTTCTCAGATTGCTATGAGATTTTAAAAAACCCTCATTCACTCATTCATTCATTTATTCACATTAGCTCCACCATTATAACCAAAAAGTTGCCAGCAGAAATTTGAATAGCATTCACTAATATTATGAATGAAAATATTTCTTAGTGAAATTATGCAGCCTGAAGAGACGACTAAATTCTCTTTGAATCTGTATGTCAATATTTCAGGATCTATTTATGGAATAGTCTCTTTTGGTTTCCTATAGTCACATAGAAAAATGTGACTATGCAGATATTGCAGTGCTGTCTTTTAAATGCCTTTTTCTTAATCTCTCATTTTCATTAGATTCTGGATTTATACTGTGGATTTACACTGTTTATTCACAAGACCTCACTGACTACCACGAGAATCACATCACTTCAAGATAAATAAAAATATAAATAAAATCAGAGTCCTAGTGTTAAACATAGAGACAGACTGTTTCTGCTCAAGTCTCAGCATCAGCATTAATTATGAGCAAGTTGATTAACACTCTAAGCCTCAGTTTTACCATCTATCAAATGGGCATATTAATGAGGATTGAAGTAGTTAGTGCATATAAAGTGCTTAGATGAATGCCTAGCTCTCTACAAGTGGCAATCTATTGAATATTCACTGAATTACAACCAAGGCAATGCTCTGCTCCAGAGTCTCAAAGAAGGAAGTCAGCAGGGAATTCTGAGAGCAGCATTCAACCACAGTACACGGGGGTATAAAAATGAGCCTAAGGGGATTTTTCCCCCCAACATTCACCATTTTCTAATAATGACAGAAAGCAGGTCGGGGAGATGGCCTGGTGTAAAAGGGCAAGACTGGTGATGAGATTTGAGGGAAGTATCCCTGGAAGTGCTTTCTTTGGGGCACACAATTATAGGAAAAAAACAAAATACACTTTCCCCATCATAGATTCTAATTTAAGTTAGCAAAAGAACAGATCCAGAACCAAAATTTGGTACAGGAAGCCTCACGGCTCTTCTCCGGAATATGGAGCTCTCCTGAGGAAAGGCATCTTCAAACAGATTGCAGGCTCCTTAGAAACAGGCAAGTCTACAGGAATCAGAAAATCTTCCTCCAAGGAAGCAACGGGAAGGGAGTGATGTGGGAGCAGAGGTCTTCTGATGTGCTGGCTTTGAGGTACTAAGTTCAGTAACCCTCGATGTGTTGACCTTGACTTATTAATTCATGTGAGCTTCCTATTTAGGGTGCTTTAATCACTGCTTTTAGCACAAAGATAAAAATTCTTAACTGTTCTATTGGCTCTGAACAATGGCCAGCTGTTCCTGTGGTTTCATTTCTGTCACTCTTCCCCCCACTGAATTCTAGACACATCCTCAGTCCTGCTTATCTCGACCAGACTAATTTTCCCCAGGGAATTTTGTAAATGCTGTTTGATTGTTGTTAGTTTGCTATTTTTTTTTTTTCACCAAGAATACCTTATCTTTCCTGCCTCTTCACTTGATCAATTAACTCACTTCTCTTTCAGGAGATAGTTTAAATGTCACTGCTTCAAAGCACTAGACAAAATTATAATTATATTTATGTGTTTGATCAATACCTCTCTCCAATTAGACAGCAATGACTTTGAGGACAAAGATTCTCTGTTTTCCTACTGTTGTAGCCCAGGTGCTTAGCACAGCACCTGGCGTAGACTAAGTACTCAATAAATATATATTGAATAAATAGTTTTATTTTTAGAAATATCTTTCAAAGGATAAAGTTTATTAGTATTAAACTTAATTAGATTTCTTTATGTACTATTAATTTATTATTAAATTATTAGTTTTAATTTCTTATTTAATTAGATTTAAATGTGTTAGGAATCCATGTCAAATTCATATTCAAGTGTGTGTGTGTGCGTGTGTGTGTATGTATGTGTATACACAGTACTTTTACAACAAATACATTTTATGTATACTACTCTTCTAAATTCTCTATACTGTATTTTGTGGTTATGAATGAACAATTATGGATAATAAAACACATGCATCTTTCAGTGAATTTTATTAGAATATATTTAAGTTTCAATGAAATGTTTCTTCTGTTGAAATGAATAGAATCTCTGAATTAAATTACTAATTTTTACAGAAAGTAAAGGAAATGGCAACCCATTCCAGTTTCTTGCCTGGATAATTTCATGGACAGAGCTTGGATGGCTACCGGCCATGGGGTTGAAAAGAGTCAGACACAACTGAGTGACTAACACACACACACATCCACACACACACCCACACACAATCCCACACACCCACACACACCATTTTTACAGAACTCTCTGATGCTCTTGGAAATAAAGATAACAATGAAAATGTCAGAGCCTTGTTACTGCCTTTCCCAAACCCAGCCTCTGCTGAGAAATGGAGGCCTCCCTGATCTGCAAAATTTAGAATAATGATAACAGGTCTTTCTTTCCCTGGGCAACTGAGTCACCCAGGACCAACTAATTAAAATCAAGTCAGACATATTTTAAAATGTGGTTTCTTGTCAATTGGCCATTTCTAAAAGCTTAGAAATTTCACTTGAAAATGTAAAGAGAAAGATGAAACAAAAATAAACTCCCCAAAAGGTTGGCATTTCATGCACTGAATCATACGGCTATAAAAGGCAAGGCCTTTGCATCTGTAGGTTTAAATCCCAGAAAGGGCTTCAAAACAACCTCAGGTAGACATTTCATTCAAAGATGGAAACAATAAAGGACAGAACCAGTACAAACCCAACAGAAGCAGAAGATAATAAGAAGAGATGGCAAGAATAAACCAAAGAACTATACAGAAAAGATTTTAATGACCCAGATAACCACGATGGTGTGATCACTCACCTAGATTCAGAAACCCTGGAGTGTGAAGTCAAGTAGGCCTTAGGAAGCATCACTACAAACAAAGCTAGTGGAAGTGATAGCATTCTAGCTGAGCTATTTCAAATCCTGAAAGATGATGCTGTGAAAGTGCTGCACTCAATATGCCAGCAAATTTGGAAAACTCAGCAGTGGCCACAGGACTGGAAAAGGTCAGTTTTCATTCCAGTCTCAAAGAAAGGCAATGCCAAAGAATGCTCAAACTACTGCACAGTTGCACTCATCTCATTCACTAGCAAAGTTATGTTCACAATTCTCCAAGCGAGGCTTCAACAGTATATGAACTGAAAACTTCCAGATGTTCAAGCTGGATTTAGAAAAGGCAGAGATCAAACTGTCAATATCTATTGGATCATTGAAAAAGCAAAAGAGTTTCAGAAAAACATCTACTTCTGCATTATTGNTTCACTAGCAAAGTTATGTTCACAATTCTCCAAGCGAGGCTTCAACAGTATATGAACTGAAAACTTCCAGATGTTCAAGCTGGATTTAGAAAAGGCAGAGATCAAACTGTCAATATCTATTGGATCATTGAAAAAGCAAAAGAGTTTCAGAAAAACATCTACTTCTGCATTATTGATATGCCAAAGCCTTTCACTGTGTGGATCACAACAAACTGGAAAATTCTTGAAGAGATGGGAATAGCAGATCACCTTACCTCACTCCTGAGAAATCTGTATGCAGGTTAAGAAGCAACAGTTAGAACTGGACGTGGAACAATAGACTGGTTCCAAATAGGAAAAGGAGTATGTCCAGGCTGTATATTGTCACCCTATTTATACCTCTTATGCAGATTCCCTGGGTCAGGAAGATCCCCTGGAAAAGGAAATGGCAACCCATTCCAGTACTCTTGCCTGGAAAATGTTATGGACAGAGGAGTCTGGTAGGCTACAGTCCATGGGGTCATAAAGAGTCAGACACAACTGAGCGACTGAACTGAACTGAGACAGACAGGTGTGTCTCAGAGATGGTAACCTGCGTGAAGGACACATGAGCTGCTATCACACCAAGAATACTAGAGGACTGAGTGACCCTCGCTTTCACCCTAACCATCCAAGTTGCTTCCAGTTTTCAAAGGGACAGATTCCAAGTCCTCAAAAAGACAGGGGAAACATCTCCCCTCCCTCCCTTGACTGGAAGCTTGTTAGTTTAATTTGATTTTGTGTTTGTTTAACAAAAAGTAATGCAGTCAAATCAAAGCAAAAGATGCCATCCGTTTCCTTTGATGATGGCAACTGGAGCCCTTTTTTTATTGTGGCAAGGAAGAAAACCGTTAAAAAGCCATTTTCAATTAAAATAAGATCATATAAACTGCAAGAAGATGGGCGTTTAGAGTTCCTAAAGTGTGCTGTGTCCTCAGGCGCATCGTTCACTCCAGTACCTATTTCAGAAGGAGTCATAAACCAGAAAAATGAATGTGAGCATGGTCAGCCCTTGATGGAGCCCCAGCTGCCAGGGGAATGTTCTGTCTGCTGATTTTCCAAAGGAGAGAAGGAAGAAAGAAAGCTTTGTACACTCTAAACAAAGAGTCCCTTCAGTGTATTGACAAGACTTAGATTGCCAGGAGGCAGACAGTGGGTTTTCTTTCAAGGGAAGTATCTCAATATAATGAAGACTTGTGTGTGGCATCAAGTGTTCTCACCTCACAGACTTTTCCTGGGAACCACATAGCCCCTCACTCGGTGCCAATGCTTCAGGAATCCAGGGACTCAAAGCGCAGAAGAGATTGACTTTATTCAAAGTTTACAGTTTCTGTTTATTGGCAACCGCCTGTCCTTTCTCCCCTTTGGAAAGATTTCCATTTGCAAAAGGAAAGCTGCAGCTGAACTGGGGCAGAAAGGAAGTTTTAGCATTTCTCATTTTGCCTGGAACAAATACATCAAGGACTATCCCATCTTGGGATTCCAGGATCTCAGGATAGCAGAGATAGTAATGTCAAAAGCCACAAAAGAAATTGGTCACCCATGGGGGCGGGCCAGGGCACTCAGCGCGGCCGAGAGGAGCTACCCCATGTCGGAGGACAGAGACAGCGGCCGAGAGTGCCGGGCTGTGACGGTGCAGGAACAGCTGAGAGGAGCCACCGTGCGTCCGAGGTCAGGGTCAGGGGCTGGGAAGAGCCACTGATTGATTAGCACTCAGCACGGGTGGCTGTGACGATCGGCGCACTCAGCGCGGCCAAGAGGAGTTACCCCATGTCCTAGGTCAGGGGCTGCGACGGCACAGGAACAGCCGGGAGGAGCCACCCCACGTCCGAGGTCAGTGTCGGGGACTGGGAAGATCAACTCGCATCCAAGGAGCGGTGGCTGCTCTAACGAGGGAGGGCCTGGAGGAGCTGTCCCATGTTGAGGGTCGGGAGGGGCGGCGGTGAGGAAACGCCCTTCCTCCAGGGTGGGGAGCGGATGCTGTGCTTTGTTGGAGCAACTGTGAAGAGATACCCCATGCTCAAGAGAGAAGAAATCCAGCTCTACCCACCAGAACTCCAAAACAAGCCTCCCTAACCAAGAAACCTTTACAAGCCACTGATACAACCCCACTTACAGGGAGGAAACTCCATAATAAAGAGAACTCCACAAATTCCCAGAATATAGAAAGGCCACAACAAACACAGCAATATAACCAAGATGAAGAGACAGAGGAATACCCAGGAGGTAAA